>JASDQU010307678.1:9014-35876 GCA_032191745.1 Picea mariana
CAATTTTGGTTGTTAAATTCATGGGAAATTTGAGAAATTTGGCCAAGTTCTGACATATCGTTAATTCAATATTTGTTCTAGCAAATTGAGACCTGGAATTGGTCTAATTTGAAGTTACAATGTGCTAGGAGAGAACTGAGATAACAGTTTGACTGTGCTCGAAATATCAGGAGGTGTAACAATTTAAGAAAGAAATCATAGGCCAAGGAGTCGACTCTACAATGGAGAGATCAAAGGTTTAGCATTTGAAATATTGATAAATCCTTTGTTGGACAGAAGTAGAGCGACATAGGATATTAGAACCCAGGCGTTGGATTTGAGCACATGAGAATGAGAACCATTGATCATAGTTCTTAGGCCATAAGTCTTGGCCAAAGCAGAGTGGATCTCAGCCATAGATCCCATCATGGAACATGACCCATAGTTTTCATAATTCATAGATTTGACACTTCGGAAAAAATTTAACCTTGTGTCCCTAGGAGGATAAATTCCTGAAGCTACGAAATCCAAGAGTGAATCTACACCGTATATCACTAGGAGAGTGAGAGTTATTCGATCCCTGAGTGGTTTGACGATTCGACACTCCAGGAGAAATTGGTTGTGGTTGCATAGAGTGGATAATTCCCCGAAGTCCCAAATTCCAGAGTAAATCTTGACCGTTGGTTGTTGGGTACACGTGTACGTAGATTTCCAAGTATTCATAAATTAGACTATCTGGAGAATTGTGGGTGAAAGTTATTTTGGTGTGAAAAGTACTGAAGCTCTGAAGTACCATAGTTAATCCTAGTCATTGATCAAAAAAGAGTCTTAGTCGTAGATCTCCACCCTTTGGTGTTCAGAAGTTTTGGAGTGCAGTGGTCATCTAGAGTGAGAGTCCTAGAAACCTAAATCCTAGAGTTTTTCACAGTCGTTGGTTGTGGGAGGAGTGTGAGCCATTGATTTCAGTTCATTGTTCAGCTATCTGGGAGGTAGTGTGTGTTGGATTCGAGAAAATTCCAAATCCTGGAGTCTCGGATTCCTATATTTTTTCTCAACCCTAGATCAAGTATAAAGGTGTGCACCATCCATTTTATTGATGATGTGTTATAGACTGCATGATAGAGGTTTCATGTGGGGAAACGTGTCACCCATATTCAATACTTTTTGGACCCCAACCTATTAATTTTTGTGACACATGGAACACATGCTACGGGTCCACATCACCATAGGTGATTTCAACATGACATGTCATCTCCATGAGTATGGCCTCTGAGGGTGTCCAACATCTCAACAAGGGAAATTGTCAAAGACAGAAGTCATGAATTCAGGCATACCTTCGATCGAATATCCCTTCAGGATGTTTCTCATTTGTTAGATCAAGAAGTGGAAGGATGGCATAATCACTTCAACATATAGCACTATGGGGAATTAGAACAACTCAAGATTTCAATTGTTCCATAGTCCCAAAGCACTAAAGTCTTGAATTGATTAAGGTCGTGTATCCCAACGCCCAATTAATTTGCAATCGTTGATCTCGTTCAAACCTCCAAATGGTTCAGGACCATCCATTTGATGGGAGATCAAATATCAACCATATGATCTACCCGTGGAATTAATATAAGTGTTCAACGAATTTTACTTCAGAAGAGTTGGAAGTTTGAAATGGGAGAATAGTCGAAGGCCGAAGTCCAAAGGACTTGGTTCCAACACAAGTCTCATGACAAGGTAAAATGGTTGAGGCACAAAGGGCCTATAAGTAACCAAGCCCTTGGACATTTGTGAAAGAGCTCTTGTGTAGAAGAGTAAGGACAGAGCGCTAGAGGAAGGAACTAAAGAGTGAATACGATTGTCCATGGTTTCAAGATGTGGTCAGATGGAAAGTGGGTTAATGGAAGTGTCGATGCAGAGTTCAAATTATGTACCAGTTAAAGGAGTTGTGGAATATTTTTACAAGATCTTATTACAAAACAAAATAAAAGGGGTTAAAAGTGATTTTTTTTTGGGAAGCCATAAATTTCAGCTCAAATATTTAATTTGAGCAAGAAACATTAATAGAGACTATGAGAAGCCTGAAAATAGAAGTCCAGAATTACAAAGAAGAAAATGAGAGACTGATGAAAGAAAAAAATAAGATAAATGCTCAAGTGATGCAAAGCTTAAATTAGTTGCAGAGGCAAGCAAAGAATGGATCAAACTCAAAATAGGAGGAAGAGGGAAGATTTCATGAAAGAAGATATGATCACAGAAGAGTTTTATTTTCAACAAGTGCTATCAGAACCCATAGACATCACTCACTTCCCTGCTCAGAAAGGAAATTTTATGCATCTGAATATTCCATAAGTAGTCTAGAGGTTTCTTCTATTAGGCACCAAAGAAGGAGACATGAATTGGACAATTTGCAAGGAGAGATGAGTAAGATTAAGCCACCATCCTTTGATGGTGAAATAGGAAGGGAATATGATGTTGAAGCATGGTTTCTTGGACTCGGGAGGTATTTTCAATTGCATAACTACTCATAAAACCTAGAAGCCAGAATTGCCACATACCATTTACATGGGAAAGATGTTATGTGGTGGGATCAACTGATGAAATTTGAGCACATTAGTGAGAGTAGGATCACTTGGAAGTAGTTCAAAAAGTATTTTCATAAGGAGCATCTTTCAGAGCACTTCTATGACAAAAAAATGTAGGATTTCTTTGAACTTGGGCTAGGAAGCATGACCATGACAGAGTATGAAAATACGTTTCTGGGGTTGCTAAAGTACGTAGGGTTTATAAAAGATTGGAAGGTGAAAGTACAGATGTTTTTAAGTGGATTTCCATCCTTTTATAAACAAAATATTCAATATGATGAACCTAGGACATTGACTAAGACCACCAAGAAGGATAAGTACTTGTATGAAAAAGGAAAGGGCAGAGAATCCATGCAGAAATCTTGGAAGTATAAGAAGAAGGAGAAATATGATCAGAGGAGGAAAGGATTCAAACCTCCTTTCAATATAAATAGCTCAAATAAAAATCAACCTGACCAATATGCTAAGGATGAATCGAAGAGAGAAGACTCCTTAGGAAAGGGAGGAAGACCACCAATCCAATGTTTGGGATGCAAAGAAGATCACATGTACAAGGATTTCCCTCAAAGAAAGGAAAAAGTGAAGACCATCCACAAAATCCAAGAGGCTACAACAATATAAGACATGGGAAGAATATATGCAACCTTACATGATTGACAAGCAGAGTACCAATGAAATATGATCGAGGTGGAAGTTAAGATCATTAATCAACCTATTTCTATTTTATTTGATTCAGGAGCAAGTCATTGTTACATTGATCCTAAAATAGTGGATAGATTACATTTGAAGAAAAGTAATCTTGGAAAATCAAGTTTGTTTCGTCTAGTCATTGGAACCAAAAGGAAAATCCATGATATGGTTAGAGGTTGTTCCATAATTCTTAATGGTGTGAATACTAATGTTGATCTAAATATTATATCATTGGGCTCTTATGATATTCTAATTGGAATGTATTGGTTGGACAGGAATTATGCTATCCTATATTGTCATAACAAGAAATTTACATGTCTTGATGAAGAAGGAAAACAAAGCACTGTGAAAGGAGTTCCAAGACCCATATCTATAAAGGATATTATAGCCTTGCAACTGAAGAGATGTTTTAGAAAAGGATGTCAATTGTATGCAACCCATGTTGAGTAACCATAAAATAGAAAGGGGCCAAGACTTGAAGATTTTTTGGTACTACAAGAATTTGAATATGTATTCCAAGAAATACCAGGGTTTCCACCAAAGAGGGAGATAGATTTATCTATTGATTTAGTTCCAGGAGTTTTCCCTGTATCAAAAATACCTTACAGAATGAGTACACCAGAATTAAAAGAATTACAAATGCAATTGGAAGAATTTTTGAAGAAATGGTACATACATCCAAGTGTTTCACCTTGGGGACCACCAGTACTCTTTGTCAAAAAGAAGGATGGAACTTTGAGGTTGTGTGTTGACTTTCAACAGCTGAATAAATCCACTGTAAAGAACAAGTACCCTCTACCAAAAATTGATGACCTCTTTGATCATCTAAGAGGAGCAAGGATATTTTCAAAGATAGACTTGAKRTCATGATACCATCAGGTAAGAATCAAGGAATAAGACATCAATAAGAYAAAATTTAGAACCAGGTATGGGCATTAGGAATTTGTAGTGGTGCCATTTGGAGTTTCCAATGCATCAGTTGTCTTTATGTGCTTAATGAATGTCATATTCAGATATTATTTTGATAAGTTTGTCATAGTAWTCCTGGACGACATACTTGTCTATTCTAAGTCATAGGAAGAGCATGAACATCAACTAATATTGGTATTGTAAGTGTTGAGGAAACATCAGTTGTATGCCAAGATTAGTAAGTGTTTTTTTTACCAAGAACAAATCAATTACTTGGGACACATTATTTCAGAACAAGGTATAGCAGTGGATCTAGAGAATATTGAAACCATTGGAGGATGTACAAAGTTAGATATTTTATTGGGTTAGCTGGTTCTACAAAATATTTATAGAAGGGTTATCTAAGATTGCTCATCCCATCACTTCTTTGCAAAAGAAGGGAATTAAATTTGAATGGACCTCTGAGTGTGAAGAGAACTTTAATTTGTTGAAATAATTACTTATTGGTGATCCTATTTTAAATATATTGACCCAAATGGAAGTTTTGTGGTATGTAAAGATGCATGAAAGGAAGGAATTGGATGAGTCCTCACTCAAAATGGACATGTAATTGGTTATGCGTCTAGAAAGATTAAAGAACATGAGAGGAACTATGCCACACATGACTTGGAACTTGTTTCCAGTGTTCACACTTTAAATATGTGGAGGAATTACCTCATGGGGAAGAGATTTGAATTAAGAACAAAACATAGTGGTCTGAAATATATTTTTGAACAACCAACTTTAAATGCCAAGCATACAATATGGCTGGAATTTTTAAGTGAACACAATTTTGACATCAAGCATATCAAAGGAAAATAAAATAAAGTTGTTGATGCACTTAGTAGAAGATTGCATCTCATGCATGCTACAGTTGTTAGTATGCATCAATCAGATTTAAAGAGAAAATTTTTAGATGTTGTTGTAACATATCAACATTACCTACAGGTAAAGGAAAGCTTACAACAAGAAAATGTACAACAAAAAATTAAAGAATATGTGATGAAGAAAGATGTATGTTCTTAGTTCCAAAGAACTTAGGAATTTTGTATTAAAAGAAATGCATAATGTTCCATATGTCAGACATCCCGGTGACTAGAAAACAATTACAGTAGTAAGAAGCCAATTTTATTGGCCAAGAATGAAGAAAGATGTTTTTTATTACATTGCCATATGCATGGAACATTAGAGACTAAAGTTTGATCATAGGCACCCAATGGTTTTGCTACAACCATTACCAATTCCATAGAAAAAATGGGAAGTGGTAACCATTTATTTTATAACTAAATTTCCCAGGACAACAAGAAAACATGATTCAATCATGGTAGTGGTTGATAAATCAAAAAAGGATGCTCATTTTGTTCTTGTAAAAATGACTCATACAACATATAATATTGCATAAATTTACATGAGGGAGATTGTTAGGTTTCATGGGATACCTAAGTCAATTGTCTCAGACAGACACAAAGTTTACTTCAAATTTATGGATGGGATTGTTTAAAGGATTTGATACAAATCTGAACTTCAGCACAACATACCATCCAAAATCACATGGGAAGACAGAGAGAGTAAACCAAGTAATTGAAGACATGTTGAGAATGTATGTGATGGATAATCCCTCTAAATGGGAAAATTACTTGCACTTGGTTGAGTTTTCCTATAATAAAAGGTATCAAGCTTCTTTGAAAATGAACCCATTTCAAGCTTTGTATGGTAGGAAATGCAATACTCTAGTGAGTTGGGACAACCCAACAGATAGAGTGGTACTTGGGCCAGAATTTCTCAAGGATATGGAAGACCGGATGGTTAGAATTAAGAAAAATTTAAAGGTAGTTCAAGATAGACAGAAACTTTATGTAGATAAGAACAAGACAACTAGAGAATTTAAAGTGGAGGAGATTGTTCTTTTAAAAGTGAAGCCAAAGAAGAGCTCTTTGAAGTTGGGTAGTTGTACAAAGCTAGTAGCTAGATTTTGTGGTCCATTCGAGATATTGAACAAAATAAGGCCAATTGCATACATGCTTGCATTGCCTTCTTCCATGAATGTGCATAACGTATTTCATGTCTCTTTGCTAAAAAAATATGTACATGATCCTAACCATGTTATTTATTGGCATCTAATTCAAGTAGAGATAGAGCAAGACTTTCAGGTCTAGCCAATGTGAATATTGGACAAAAAATTCAAAATTCTCTAGAATCGAGTCATAGAGCTGGTAAACATTGATTGGGCCTATTATTGTCATGAGGATGCTACTTGGGAGAATGAAGATGCCATGCAGGGAGAGTACCCACTACGTTTTGAATAAATTTTGAAATTTTGTTTTATGTTTTGTATATGCAGTGAGGACAGTGCCAAAATAAGGGGGAGGGAATTGTAATAGCTCGGTTTTGAATCCCGTATTAAAATATGTATTTTTTTAATGAAAGGCCAGAGTGCCCAAACAATTAAAAGAGGCCAATGTGCCTAGGAAATGTAATGTTTTGGTCATTATTAATAATAAATACATCACTAGCTGCTAGACGGACAAGGACAAGAGTTATAGGGGGATATGATTCCATAAGAGAGTGACCTTGAGGGGACACGTGTCTATTTTTATGTTTTTATTTACCCATTTCTGTTTTAATGGATAATATCGGTTACATAAGCTTCTTGGGGGAAGGCCATGTGGTTATCTAACTATGAGAATTATATAAACCCATGTTTGGTCTGTTTGGGGGGTTCTTCTTCACTCACACACTTCTTCACTGATTCACTCTTCATTCTTCATTCATTTTGATCTTGGCTTGGGAAAGAGCAACTAATTGTGGAGAGGAGTCATGTTTTGGTTGGAAATAATTATTGTTGTTGTATTCCATCCATGAATTAATGCCTACATGTCTGAGATGCATTGGCATGTGTTAAGTTTTTTCAACAACTGTGAATCCTGAGAGTCCCAACATGGAGATTATTTTCTAGATGCATTGGAGCCCTAGAAGGAGGTGGATAGCCTAAAAGAATTTTTGGCAAATAATGGGGTCCATTCTCTTGGGTTGTGTAGGATGGGTAAAAGAGAGGTGGTGTACTTTGGATTGTTGTGTGTCATAAGAATCCTGTGAGATATTGAGTGATGAATGGTTTGGGAAGATGAGTGACACCCTGGAACTGTCCTTGTGCACTCATATCCCTAGATCAGGAGTGACATTGTTGTTTTGACATGGAACAACAATGTCTACGGTTGGGTGGAACCTCCTTCATCTGTATCCAGTTGGTGATTTGTTTTATGAAAGATAAGTTCTCTCTGTCATGGTTTTATTTACCTGTATATTTATTTTCATTGTGTATTTATTTATCTATGAAATTCGTATATATATTATGCATGTTTGGCGGGTATTGTTCTGCATGAAATATGGTTCATTTCTTTTATGTTGTAGCATGAATATTGATCTATGCATGTGAATATTTCATGCATCTTTATTAATTAAAAATCTATCAGAATTTGAAATTAGTTCAGAGGAGGAATTGAAGTAGCATTCTTGGCATGTGGGTGGTTGGGTATGTTACATTATCCCATCATCATCTCATTGATTACACTTTGGATTGAAAAATGACAAGAAAAAATCATTTTTGATGCTCAAAAATAATCTTGTAATAGTTACACAACATGTCTGTTGTGCAACTGTAAATTTTACATTTACAACTTATGACTTTAAACATGCATTCCAAAATATGTATGGGAAAAAATGTGTTATCATAAAAAAGACAAAAAAGGAAAAAATGAGTGCATCCAAGGGCCTATATACTATTGCTTCACCAAGAAAATCAAGCTTTCCCTTCCACTTCCTGTCTGTCTCGAATTGCTACAAGATTTGCTTGAGTATTTTGTTCTCTTTTCTCAAAGTCAAATTTTTTTGATATATGTTTTTCAATTGTTTATATAGTGGAAAGTTTCTTCTCGCCATGGATATAAAATTGTCTATTACAGGTTCACAATCATCTAGGAGTTCTATGAATTTCATGTTTTCTTTTATATTCACCTCCCTCAATTAGATTATTGTATCTTGTGATTCTCTCAGTTGTCTTCCCAGTATGTTTAAAGTATGTTAATCCTCACCATGAGTAGTCTTGTTCTTTCCATCTTATGTTGGTTGGACCTTTGTTGGAGTTTCTTCCTGATACTGCAACTTTCTGGCTAAGGATCTTGTCAAAGGAACACTAGGATTAGGTACTTCTTTCACCTCCAAACTTTGATCCAATACCTTCCCTTTACCTTTTTGTTTGGAGCCCGTTGGAGTTAAAGGCACTGATGCTTCACATGTCATTGAGATATCTTTCTTGGAGGCTTGTTCCAAAATGTTTTTCATCATAGGGGAGGGAGGGACAAATGGGCAAGTGGAGAGAGAGAGAGAGAGAGAGAGAGAGAGAGTTTAAGGCATGTCAAGGAAAGGTCTAGGTCTATGTATTTCCTTGCCTTGTGATATCTAAGTATTTCCATGTCTAGGTCTTACCTTGTATAGGAGTGTGAGAGGGAGAAAGAGGGAGACAAATAGGGGGGGTAGATAGGGAGAGTGAGAGGGAGACATAGAGGGGGGTAGATGTACAGAGAGAGAGAGAGAGAGAGGAATGAGAAATAAAAAATAGTGTATAAGAACGTGTGTGTTCTCTTAGGAATGCATATAAATTCCTATAGCACATTCATGCACATTCCTAGAGCACGTGCACACTGTTAATAATGCATGCACATTCTATTGAATTCAATGTTTTGGGGGTAGGATTGACAACATGTATGTTGACTTGTTTTCCTCAAATTTAGGTTTAGGATTCTCATAAAAAATCACCTCTAAAAAGTTTGTATAATAAAACTATGGAGTTCTCTCTTAGGATTCTCATTGCACTTAGTTTGAGCTTATGAACATGAAATCCAAAGAAAATTGATGCTTTTCATGCCAAATGTGACCTGATACCGAATAGAAAAATGTTCTATAGTCTCAGAGGTCGTGGTCAAAAAAATTCATTATGAGCATGACATTCCATTTGGTGCTAAATTTCTTGACCTTTTGTGTTATTATTTTTTTAGCTTTCTATTTTCACAGCATGGATACCTAAGAAAATTACAATTTTGGCAAATTTTCCGTCAAAGAAAGTTTAATGATGTACCTCAAGATACCAAGAAAAAGTAATTGAGATATTTCCTTGAAGTCAATAATTCACCAGCCTGTATTATACTCCACTCCTTTCGATATTGCATAGAAATTTCATAGTATTTGTACTTCAAAAATGTTTGGATTTCCTCTTTGGATATTGTTTATATCTATAATTTGAGATGACTTCTGATTTCAATACGTGACACTAAAGCTGCAGGTTAGCAGGTTGTAGTCCTCAAGAAAAAGTGACTAGAAAGAAGGAAGTCAATGGAGTTTGGGTTTTGATTGGAATTATTATAGTGTGACTTTATACTTGGATTATACATGTAGGATGATACTCAAGTCAACAATCAAGTACATCAATAATAGGAGGATATCGTTGGAAAGGAACACACTATTTCCAAGGAAGTCAAATATTCAAAATACTCGAGATCAATTGATTGATGGTTGTTATTATTCTTTAGTGGTGGCCTATTTTTGACATTATGGAAACTCAAAAAATGGTGTCTTCATTGAAACGTTTGGTGGCCAAATATATCTCATTGATAACAAATTTAGTTAGAGGTTTGAATTTTCATATTGAAGATTCTTTTGGAACAGTATCTGGAGCATTACAAAAAAATTAATAACAACGCATAATGATATATGATGGAATGTACTTAACCTTGTTTGTAGAAAATTTGGTCAAAGTTCTTGGTTATAAAACATGTTTCATGGAGAGTTCTAGTGCCCAAATTTCATTGAGGATAATTTATTTTTTAATGTTCTTTGTTGCCTTATATATATTGACATATTTTGTGAGTTATAAAGAGGTTACATAGTGATATAAATGGATTAAATGATCTTGTATTTTGGGTTATAACATGCTCTTTTGAATGTTAAAAGGGGATTATTTAATTTTTCCAAGAGGTTATAACGTATATTATTTTGCATTCTCCATCATTTATAATTGGAATTGCAGTTTGCACCATTTGTAATTGGAGTTATAAGGTTGTAAGGATTTATAAGTTGTCTCCATAGCTATAATGAGTTTTGCTCTTTTAACTCCATGTGGTGATCTATAATACTTAATAAAATTGATTTTGGTCTTATGTCCTATAGCTACCCAAAACTGAATAATTGAGTCTTAGGATTTTGTGTACTATGATCCATAGTCCTATTGGTGATTTCACATACTAAAACACATGAATTGAAGGAAATATGCAAGAAATAGTGTTCAGGATGCAATCAAAAGAATACTTGCAGTTGAGGACAACTGATCTTCAAGTATTATCTAATATTTGAGGTCTAAAGAATCTTATTGTGAAAAACTTGACATAATTGATTCCATTTGGATTCAATCTCTACATTATTTTTTATGATATAAAAATCCTTAGAAACATAGGGGTGGGGTTGCAAGAAACCCTTTATGAAGTATTAAGGTCCAACAATCTCTTCATGTGTATTGCACTTTGAAAATGCATGTAATTATTTTGCTTTGGAATAAAATTGAATAGGTGGATAGAGTGTGATGAAGGTCTTTGTATGATTGGTCACTATTTGGAATTATGACACTTTGTTCTTTGTTGCGACATTTTGAAGTGTTAATTAAATTTGGTGGTTTTAGTGACACATTATTTTTTGGTACTTTGAGAAATTGTTTAAATCGGGATGGAAACCATCAAAGACTTGTTCAGTATTCTACACACTTTACACCAATATCAAACACTCAAATCAACAAAATTTCGCTAAATCATGTGCCTACATGTATCCACATCATGTACAAAAAGATTGATCTACTTCAAACTCATAACAAGTTATTAAAACATGATTGCAACTTATTCTCCATCAACATCCTAAACCCATACTTATTCAAGATAATCCATTATTTGGATTTAATGTTATTTAAAGTGAGCATAAGAGCATTGATCCTCTAGGTATGAATCAAATAATAAAATTTGATGATGCCACTATGAAGGAAGATGAAGATTTGGATAAAGACAATATGATGTATAAGGATAAGTATGAGAATCATGATAAAGTTATCAAACCTTGGAAAGAGTCATGGTCCTAGAGGAACAAATTTGTGTTAGGATGTGAAAATAGTAATTTTGAATTCTTTCATATTCCTAATTATTCCAAACTAGTTACAATTGTGAGTGTAGAGATTCTTTGTGATGATTCATAGCAACATGCCATGGATGATGATAAGAAGGAACTTGATATTGATGATGTAGAACAATATGACAATGATGTAGTTGATGATGTCGTTGATGATCATGATCATACAAATGACGATGATAAGTTCGATGGTGCACCCAACCTTAGGGATCATGATGTGGAACAAGAGGATAAGGATGATCTTGATGCAACTAATGATGATGAGAATGATGCACTTGATGTTTCTTAGTTGAATGGTGTACCTAAATATTTCCAACATTTTCATCAAGTTCGACATATTGCATTTCATTTCTTTAATATTAATCCATGTAGTTTATATGGGAAGACAAATCACCTTTTATAAATGTTTTTAAAGAAAACAAATATTTAGAGGAAATACATAAATTTTTAATGGTTAAGTACTCAGTGCTAGATTTTGTAAGCCAAGTTATTAGAGTGGCCATATCATTGAGTTCATACTCAGGTACATGTAAAATTTACTAGAGAGTTAAATATAGTATATGGACATGAATTCCAGAATTGATAATTTAGGGCATGATCGAGGCCCACTTTATGTATTGTTTTGAGTTGATTATTGATTTCTTCGACTCCACTCAAAGATAGTATGGTTACCATTTTCCACTTTTTGGGGGGAAGGGGTATATTAATGTTTTTTTATTCAAAAGTCCCAAGGATTCTCACCTTTTAGTTGATGGGAAGCGGGATATTGATGATATTTATTGGAGTTCAAGTTTTGAAGTCTACTTTTAATTTTAAGGATTGATTCAATACAAGATCATGGATTAATGATGGATTATAGATTTCACGATGTTTACATGAATCACTCACATAGATTTTTGGGTTGTTCAGTTGGACCTTTTTCACTTAGATTGATCTGAATTATTTTTGGAATGAAATGAAAGTAGAGATATTACAATGAGATACGCATGAAAATTGCTAGAAATAGAGAAATACAACAAGACATTATTTCTATTGATGAAAGAATTGTAAAGAGACTATAAAAATACAGAGTGCAGGACTTGCTAGAATGGTGGCAACTTTATCTCTGAGAAGAGATGTGACGGCTACACTCATTCACAAGAAGATAATTACATTGAGGCTCTAAGGCCTTTTTTTCATAAACATGAATTCCAAAACCCTAGACATCCAAAAACCTAACCGTAGGAGATGGAACGCCAAAATTCATGTGGGCCCCGTTTGGGTAAGTTAGTACATTAACTTCCTGGGGTCGTAACTTTTGCATACAATATTTGTTTTAGGCGCATGATATCTCGTTAGAAAGGTATTTTCGAGAAATATGCAGTGTTCCATCAAAATATGACTCCATCTATATTTTTATTGTGGCAAGCCAAGAAAATGTTGTTTAGAGCCCCAAAATGGCCCTGGAAGTACATAAAGATGTATTGACATGAAAACTTCCAAAATAAGCCAGCTCGAATAGGTGGGAGGCCAMAAATATCCACCTRGATGTTGTGTGGGGATTCATGAAATCACTGTAAGTGTATAACCCACAATTACAAATAAATGTCCCCATTATAGAGAAACATGTTGAACTGAAAATTTCTTAGATGAGCCAGTTGGAATATGGAACAGGTGAGTGGCCACCAATATCCACTTGGATAAATCCTTCCCCCCCTAGGAAGCAATGTTATCCATTGCATTGAGTTCCCGGGAAAGAGGGTAAAGCATTTTCTGAATCTGAATCTTGGTGAGTTGTGTGCCTTGTTGGAGAAGTTGCAATGCTTGGTCTGTGAAAGGATGTCCCGAACTTGTTTCTAGCAGGGTTGAATTTGTTCCACCAACTTGTTGTCTCTGGGTTTGACGAGGCATTGTGTAGGCACCATTGTAGGTGAATAAACAATATCTTCTTTATCTTCGACAATCTGTTTTTACTGGATAGAAGGTGTCGAGGCTGCAGTGGATGTAGTGGTCTTTTGTGCATCCTTTGAATAGAATATGAAGAGGATGAACTTTGTAGTATGAGAAATTACCTTGCAGCATTGTTTTGGTGGAATAGTAGTCTAAAATACCTTTGGTATCCTATAGAGCTAACCTCCCAGAGTAATAATGAAACTACGGGGTATAGACTCATAGAAAACATGATGTTTTCACATATATGGTTGTCCCAAAACAACATCTTAGACATAAAGAGGGGAAACATAACACACTACCTCATCCTTGAAGGGTTGGATTCCATAGGACATGCAGAACTAATGGATGAAACAAATATATCGTCCATGGTGAAGCCACATGATGCTATGTCTTTACCATGCTTTGGTTGTTACAGATTTGCAAACCCGAATTCCCATTTGTTCTGGTGCCTAAATTTCTGCTCGATTTTGATAGCATATCAATAGGTATCTCCTAATGATGATATGTTTAGGAAATCCATTTTATTTTGAATGTACCTATACAAGGACTAACAATATTTCATAACAAGATGTCGCTCAGAGTCTTTGATAACCATTTTGGTGTGCAAGGTATGGAAAGTATTTGTGAACTCTAACACTATTTGGAAAGTATTTTTTCCATAGTGTGGTCTATCTCATGTATTGGTATTCATAGTTAACAACATGGTAGTATTGTTCCTTGACCACATCCACAAAAAAATCCCAAGTGGGCTCAACCCCATATATTCCTTATTCCTCTGTGGAACTTTGCTCCCAGTAAGTTTCCCACCAATGTATGACATGGGGGAGATCCTTGAGAAGTGATAAGGTGATATTTTCCCTGTCATAAAAATTTTGAACAAAGAAATAACCTTCCAATAGATTTAACATTTTTCTAGGGCATCCGCATCCATCTAACCTTAATTTGTACCTTGAATATCAAAATTAATTTGTACCTTCAAGGGAGAGGTTCCTCTAGAATGTTCTCTTGATGAATATGCCCATTTTTCTATCAGCAGGCGCTAAAGGATGTGTGAAAAATTCTCCATCATTTTATCCCTCTGTCGCACGAGAGCTTGCTCAAGAAATAGGTTAATAGAATATTTTTCAACATTTTTTTTCTTTTCTTCTTCCATCAAGGATTTCTTAGGCATGCAAGAGTGATTTTCCTCAAGAGATAGAATATCGATACCCAACTGGATATACTCGGACCTCTTCGGGGACTTGCACTGAAAAACAACAAAGAGTACCCTGCTTTGGTACCACTGATCTAGATTATTTTCAGAACGAAATGAAAGAAAATATATTACAATGAAATACTGATGAAAATTGCCAAAAACAGAGAAATACAGTAATACATGATTTTTATTAATGAAATAATTCTAAAGAGATTGTAAAAATATACAGTGCAGGACTCGCTAGAATGGTGGCAGCTTTATCTCTGAGAAGAGATGTGACAGCTACGCCCATTCACAAGAATATTATTACATTTAGTCTCTTAAGGTCATGTTATGGTAAACATGAATGACAAAACCTTATACATCCAAAAACCTAACCCTAGGAGATGAAACGCCAAAAGTCATGTGGGCCCCATTTGGGTAAGTTAGTACATTAACTTCCCAGGGTTGTAAATTTTGCATACATCTTCGGTTTAGGCACATGATAGCCCGTTGGAAATGTATTTTGGAGATATATGAATTATGTTGTCAAACTCTCACTACGTCTATAGTTTGATTGTGGAAAGCAAAGAAAATTTTGTTTAGAACCCCAAAATGGCGCTAGAAGTATAGAAATATGTACTGGCATGAAAAAATCCAAAATAAGCCAGTTGGAATAGGTGGGAGGCCACCAATATCCACCTGAATGTTGTGTATGGATTCAGGACAACCCCATAAGTGTAGAACCCACAATTACAAAGAAATTTCCCCACTACAGAGAAACATGATGAACTAAAAATTGCCCAGATGAGCCAGTTGGAATATGGAACAAGTGGGTGGCCACCAATATCCACCTGGATCATAGATATTTTTGAGGATTTTAGGACTTTGATGACATTTCGAGGGATGTTGTTTTGATGGATTTTTAGGATATTTATATGGATGTATGATATGCTGCATTTTGGCATTTTTGGATTCAATCACTTGAAAATTTGTGACTTGCATGATTGCTTGATACTTTGATCATCAATTTGGTTTCAAGATATTCAATAGTACTAGTAGTTCACCTTTTTTACTTATTAATGGATATTTAGTTATCATTCACACATTGTTGATTGTTTATAGGTTATTCACTTGTAGTCTTTTACATTATGTAGGATTGTGATGTTGATTGAAATATATTTTTTTTAGCTCGGTTATGGAAAATTGTTTTTTTGTGTCAATATTTGAGAGAAGTTGTGAGAACACATTTGTTCACTTGATAGTATTTGGACTTTAAAAGGATTGTATTTTTACCTTGCAAAAGATTGATGATTCTTCTACATTTTCACTCGGCACATTTAATTGTCAAGAATTTTTAGGATTTTGAATGTCTTGGATTCATATCTAGTTTACTTCTCATCAATTTTTTCTCTCATTGGATTTGGGTTTACATTAGTGAAATCTTACAAGTTATCTAGCTCAATTATTGCACAATGAGTTTTCTATTTTTATTTTTTTCATCAACTTTTTGACATTTTATAGGAATATATCCATTGACAGTCATAAGGTTTCACACCATGAGTATTAGATTGAAGACTTTGATTTGTTATCAACTTTAGCACTAGTTATTGTTTCTTACCTAATACACTTACATGGACTTATGATTAGGGGGGGAGAGGGGTATTGTTAGCAGTTTATCTCTAATCATTAAGTCCTAAGACCACCATATTCTCATTTTAGGATATATTCATTATCCTAAGTTACTTATCATTAGTTATGAGGACATTTAAAGGTGGTTATCAAAGGTTTTTATTAGTTATGATTTCGTCTTCATTCATTTTCTCTTTTTCTTGATATTCTTGATTTTCTTTGTCATTATGATCATTCCATTAATGCTCTAGTCGAAGTCTAGGTCATATTTTGTTCATTATTATTGAACCTTACAAAAAGTGATGAAAAATTACTATGAATGGGAAGAACACCAAGGTGAATCAATCTAACCCAACAAATAATAAATGTCAATTTAGATTGAGTGATTTGATAGACAAAAACAAGGTTGCATGAGATACTAGGAACATGGACATCATTAAATTGACTAGTAGCTAGGTAAATTGTTCATGATCCTATAATTCCTAGAGATCTATCATCACAAACAAATATTTTTTTGGTGTTACATTAACTTAAGAAGATAAAATGGTTTGATAATTATCCATATTATATGAAACTCTGGAAACAGGAAACCCATCAGTTGAAGAACTATAATGCATTGAAGGAAAAAAAACATCATTTCCTTTGGGGAAGGAGAATAAGAGTTATACAATTGAGTTTTTTTATTCATGGTTTATTCAAGGAATTACATCTTATTGAAATAACATGACTCTTGATGACTATCTCACCCACAAAAATCATAATGCTTGTCAGACTTCTAATTGTTAACATGAAGATACTGTGATAGACTATTTTCTCAGATTTAGTGATTTTAGAAAGGAATTTATCACAAAATATATATATTATTTGAACTAATAGGAAATGAGAATATAACTAGATGAGTAAAGACACAAAATGGAATACCATGAACCAAATATTTAGCATGGTGAAACTCAATGTGGTTAAAAACTCCAACAAAAGGAACGATTTTTCCTTTCTTCTCAACAATAGTAGGAACAATGAAAACTACATCAATAATCAAACCCATAATGGATCTATGTGACACTATGGTATTCTACTTCCCCCTACAAATTTATCCTTATACTCATCTTGGTGGCTTGTCTTGAATTAACAAAACAAATAGATCCACATAGTTACCATATGAATTTATTGTAGACGTGTAATGATCCAAATGCTTAAAATATCATAATAGAACATATGTGATGATCCAAATGCTTAAATAACATAATAGAATAGAAGTACACACCATGTACAAAATGTGAGGATGGATCACAAATCCAATATAGATCAGTTATACAATAACTCCTTAAATAATAGGAGAACCTCCTCTAAATACCCAAATACATTCATACATCACAATTCACATGTCCTCAATAATGAATACATGATCTCTATATATTCATACTCACACCTACACATGAAGGCCCTTTACTATTAGGACGAACCTATTACATATATATTTCCACATTACTTGTACATTTATCCACATATATTCCCGCTTAGGGTCATATCATATACATTTAACCCTATATATGTCCCTCTTGGGTCATAACATAATACCCTCCTTCAAAAATATTTTTCCTCAAAGCTTTGCAATTAAAGGCTTCACATGTGATGAAACCAAGTAATATGACTTTCTTATGTTCATGCTTTATTCTTTCTATTGATGATTATCCATCCATCCAAAATCAATTATTTTCTTTTCATAATCCTTAGTGGGTATTTGCTGCATAATTTTATTTCCTTTCATTCCATGTATTGTTGTTGTAACTTCTCCAATTTGTAGTGGTTTTCGGTCTCAGATAATATCTTGTTGAAGAGTGGATTTGTGTTGCCTTGTTGCATGACTATTGATAAGTTTTACATATTCTTCCTTGATAATGTTGATTTCCATATTCTTGTTTTCCTTGAAATATTTCTTGGTAATGAAGATGTCAATATGGTTTCACGTTAGTCGGTTTTCCTTCACTCTACACATGCATTTCATCTATCCTCTTTTCAGATACAATGACATCATCATCCTCTTTTCTTTGTCTTTTATTACTCTATCCTTGGAGATACTACCATCATATTTTCCATGTACATCCTCTAAATGAAGTTCAACTTCTCAAAGTATCTTTTGGTAACCTTCTTGAATGTTGTATTCTTTCTCCTTTTGAATGTATAATGTCACCCCATTTATCAAATTCTGATGTCCTTCTTCAATTTTGGATTGTATTTATGATTTTGCCTCATCAATATTTAGGGATTCCTCAACATTGTTGAAAATTTTATCTTCAAGTATTTTGGTAGATTCTTCATATAATACCCTCATTTATTCTTGATTTTGATAATTCTTCTTTTAATCTCTTAACCTCATCTAGTATTTTTTTATTATGGTTTTGTAATCTACATATCTCTTCATATTTATTTTTCAAATATTTCCTTAACTCATTATTTTCAAACTTTCATTTGATAATATTTTCTTTCTTTAAGTTTTAACCTCCTTAATGAGCGATTCATTAAGGAATTTCATCTCTATGAACTCGTCATTTTTCTTTGTTATTAGCTCCGCATTGTCCTTTTGAAATTTGGAGACATTTTCTTCTGATTCATTTAATTTCAGTTCAATTTTATGCATATCCTCCATTTGTTTTATACTTGATCCATTTATTTGAAAAGAGTTTTTCAAAATTTTCCCATGTGGGGGAGAATATAGTACCTTAATCAAGGCTAAACCACCATTTGAAAGATTCATCATCAAGCTTAAAAATTTCCTAAAAAGGAGTATCAAAATGTTCATTTACCATCCTCAATCTTTCCACAGGATTGATTTCATCTATATCTTTATCTGACGTAAATATTGGTATTTTGATTTATTCTTAAGTCAAATCTAACCCCAACACTCAACTCACAACCTCAATATATCAATAACAATTATATAAAATATTTATAATGATCTTCCAATATAGTATTCTATGTTTTATCTTTCCAATGGATTTTGAATTAGCTCAATCAGACATCTCAATCAAAAGTAATGATAGTTTTAATTAAAGATATATTTAAAAGTCTTGATTTGGAGTATGTTGTTCTAGTCATTCTCCCTTCTAATGTATTTTTGAAATTTTGGCCCCTATGAGTCTAAAATTTCGGCCTATAGTACTCTGAAATTTATTCTCTGCATTTCCGCAGTTCGAACCAAAATTGGATATGCCAAGTGAAATTTATGGTAACTTTCCCAAACCTTGCTAATTTTTGGCCTTTCTGGGAGAGTGAACTTGTGCAAAATGCCACATATCCAAAATTTAATGCATGGATATGAAATTTGTACCAACAATACTAAAGACTAACCAATTTCAATTACAACTAGTCTCACTGGATTTTGATCCTCTATGAACAAGATATGATTGTTTTACTAGGAACACATGTTTGAGACTAGTCATAGGTCTATTCAAAAACCTTATCTTCCATAGGGTATATATCCGAAAGAATAATGATCCACGACTTGAAATTTATACCAAAAGTAAATTTCAATGTATTATAAATAAAGTTTCCTTGTCTGAATCATTCTCAAAAACAAGTTACAGATAAAATCGCAAGATGAATCATTTAAAACTAAATTCAGAATGAGTAAAAAACACTATCTTCCATAGGTTGTATCTCTGAAATTTTAATGACACAAAAGTGGAACTATGTACCAGATATACCTTGATATGGCTTCTCAAGAACCTCCAAGTTTCACTATCTGAAGTATCCTATAAAAAAAAAATTATAGAGAAAATTCTAAGAGGACTTGTTTAGAGAAGAAGAAACCCTAAAATCAATGCTTTGATATAAGATGTTATGTACCAATCACTTAAGATGTCATAACAGAAAAAAAGTACACACCATGTATAGAATTTCAGAGTGTATCAAAACTAAAATATAGACAAGAGGGATGAGTTGCAAAATAACTCCTTAAACAATAAGAGAACCTCCTCCACATAACCAAATAGATTCATACATTACAATTCACCCGTTGAAAATAATGAATACATGATCTCTATATATATACCTATTCACACCTAAACATGAGGCCCCTTTATTACTAAGATGATCATGTTGCATATATATTTACACATACATCCACATTTATCCCCATATATTTCCCCCCTGAGTCATATCATATGCATTTAACCCTATATATGCCCCCCTTGAGGAATAACAATATTTTATGGAATGGGAAACATAGAATGTAGGACCTAGAAGGGTTAGTTTGGGTTAGATCTTGAAATTGCACTTATGGATTAAAACTAAAAGTTCTTGCAATTCAGGCTCAAAGAAGTGATATTTTGGGGTCTCCAAAGATTAGATTCTATATGTGAAAGGAATTCCTCAAATAAGGTAATGTTTCAATTATTCCTTATAGTTCCAAATGAAAAATAGTTCATCTCACCATGATTCACCCATGTGTAATTGGTAATGTATAGGAATGCACTAGATAATTCTAAAATAATCATGGACATTCCAAGGGGGAAGGAATATAGTTCCCTGATTTTGGTTTTTCGTTGGTGTTCCATAGTATGAGTTATGAGTGTCAAAAATAATTAACATCGAAGAGTGAGAGAATGAACATGTAGAGGACTATAGAAAAAAATGGTTTCTCATATATTTGAAACAAACTTGGACGTCCTTCCAATCTATATTTTAACCATACACAATCCTCAAAAATTATAAATGAGAATAAGGAAAAGTACATTGATGAAAGGACATTAAGATTTCTAACATTGGAATTTGAAGTATTTGGAATTTCCGATAGTGTGGCCTTCCGCATGACTAGTATTGAGAAAAACAACAATCCATTTTTGAAGTGACATGACTCTCATGGGAAACTATAATTTCATGATAACTTGAGGAAAAGGAAGGAAGAAAGAACATAGAGAAAGATAACTATAGTAACCAATTTTTATGCACCTATTTAAAATGTAATAAAATGTCAATATCAGGCCCTATGAAAGTGAAGTAGAATTAGTTAAGTTGAATCATTAGTTGTACTATATAGAAGTCTATTTCAATTTTCATAATTTATGAGAGGATAAAAATATATATTGCATAGGCTCAAGGTAGAAGGCCATGTGAAAAAATCATGGGAAATCTATAGCAAGATCAATATCCTAGGGAGAGACTCATCAATGACTAAGTGGGAGGTATTCAAAAATATACTCAAGTACCAATTTTGCCCCACCAAGTATGAAGAGAACTAAATAATTTAGTGGAACCACTATAGGTAAAGGACATGACATAGTGTAAAAGAGTACAATTCAATGTTCCAAAAGAGAATATTTCAATTGGGGATAATCCCAAGAACCCATATGTTGTCATAAAGTACTAGACTGGCATTCACTTTCAAAAAATAAGTTATTTTATGTTGTTCAATATGAATTACATCAATGATTCTTTTATGGAGTCCCAATACATTGAATATGATAGTAAAAATAGGTATCCAAGTCGTTTGAACTAGTCAAACCATAATGAAACTTCTAATATGGGAGAAAATATGAAGGAAAATAAAACAACATTGTCACCATTGGATGTATGCATAGGGACACTAACAACCATTGTTATCATTGTAACAATAGTGGTCACCCTAAAGAATTTTTTTAGAAAATGAATCTCAAGCTAAATCTCAAGAATGAAAACTAGGAGTATTCCAAGAAGAAGAATCTTCTAATAGAAGAAAAAGTGCAGATAGAAAAACAAATGTGGATGAGAAATTTTTCTACAAAACTAAGAATGAGGTTAACATGAATATTCTCGATCACAAAGAAGAAATCATGAAACAATGAAGGTGTGTCACACTTTATATTGAAAGATGGTGAAAAAAATTTCATATTTTGGGGATAGTGCATGATCTAGATTGAATCATTATATTATTTTCCATCTATCTCAACGCTTTCATAGTGGAAAAATTTGGAAGAATCACCTTCCAGGGTCGTTTTAATGGAAGGTTCCAGTTTGGAAAATTGGGATTTGAAACCATTTGGAGCCATTTTGAGGCATCAAACGAAATTTGTTATAGTCAAAGATTTCTCAACATTAGCTTATACCCCATGACTATATTCTACACATCATGACCTTTCCAACCATGAAAATATTGCATCAATTGTATCTTGTATTAAAACATCATACCACCATCATGTTGACCACCATGGTATAAGTTGATTCCATGTCATACCCCATTACACATGCATATGGGGCTAGCCACATATGTATTTTCAAGAAAATTCTAGAATTTCCAAAAACATTATCACAATTGAGGGTTGAGGACCTCAAAGCCCTACTGCTATATGGATATCGAGTGATGTTAAATATTGGGTCTCTAGCAGGAGAAGGGGTTCCATTCTTTTGCATTGTATCTACTTTCATGGATGAGAAAATAAAATGAGAGTGGTATTTTTTTAGAGTAACTAGGGATTCTATAGTATCCATTTAGGCCATAGGGTCAAAAAGTAACTCCATAGTGAGTTCCCATACATTTGTGTGTGCATTTCATAACTAAAGAAAAGAGATAAGAGCATAGGCCTCACCTTCTAATTAGGTTTTCTCCCATATGAGGTTTCCCAGGTCAAATATTTTTTTGATTTGTGTGGATTGTGTGTATTTTTTTCTTGTTATTTGATTCATATATTTCATTTATTTATTAACTTCAAGACATAATCTAGGGAACATAAATATGGGATATAAGGAAATAAACTAAATAAATATACGATTTGAGAATATTACAAAATCTGTTGTGACAAATTGTACTAGTATCAAAGAACGTTTTCTTTGGGTATTTATGGAAATCTGTAGGGATCAATGAATCAATTTAATATGAAAAACATAAAAATATATCCATGGCCTATGAGCCTGTTCATAAAACCCCCAATATTTAGAAGAAGAGATATTTGCARTGTTGGATGAGAAAGTTTTTCACATATCTCTCAATATTTCCTTCCTCATGGTTGATCTAGAAAGCATGATCAGACTATTTGGAGAAGTTKGAGGATCGAACTCAAAGATCAAATCATATGGGAAACTGGAGAATAATAAAGATCCAGAAAAGGAGTCATGAAAATAACCCAATAAAGAGAAATTGAGTTCCAGTACCATAAACCCTTCACAATATTTCTTCAATATGGAAGAAAAAGTGGACATAAATCTTTCCTTTGATAATATTTGTTTTCTTTAAGTTTTTAACCTCCTTAATGAGTGGTTCATGAAGGGGTTGCATCTCAACAAAGTCATCATTTTTCTTTGTAATATATTTTCTTAGCTCCTCATTATCCCTTTACAATGTGGAGACATTTTCTTCCTATTCCTTTAATTCCACTTGAATTTTATGCATATCCTCTGTTTGTTTTACCCTTGATCCATTTATTTGAGAATTGTTTTTCAAAATTTTCCAATGCGGGGGAGAATCTAGTACCTTAATCAAGGCTAAACCACCATTTTAAAGCCTCACCATCAGACTTAGGTTTTCCCAAAAAGGAGTATTAAAATGTGTGTTTACCATCCTCAACCATTCCATGGGATTGATTTCATCTTTATCTTCATCTCCTATAAATATTGGTATTTTCATTGATTTTTAAGTCAGGTATAACATCAGCACTAAACTAACAACCTCAATGTATCAGGAATAATGATATAAAATATTTATAATGCTTTTCCAAATATAATATTCTATGTTTTCTCTTTCCAATGGATTTTGAATTATCTCAATTGAACATCTCAATCAAAATTAATGATAGTTTTAAGTGAATATACCTTTGAAAACCCTAATTTGGATTCTATCATTATAGTTGATCTACCTTCATATGTATTTATGAATTTTTTTCCCCTGTGATTCTCAAATTTCAGCCTATAGTACTCTAAAACATTTTCTCTGCAATGCCACAGTTCAAACCAAAATTGGATATGCCAAGTGAAATTTATCTTAACTTTCCCAAACCTTGCTGATTTTTGGCCTTTCTAAGAGAGTGAACTTGTATAGAATTCCACATGTCCAAAATTTAATACCTAACCATGAAAATTGTACCAACAATACTACAGACTAACCAATTTCAAATGAAACTAGTCTCATTGAATTTCGATCCTCTGTGAATAAAATATGATTGTTTTACTTGGGACACGTGTTTGAGACTAGTGATAAGACTAGTCAAAAACCCTATATTCCACTTGTTATATATCTAAAAGTATAATGATCCAAAAATTGAAATTTGTACCAAAATTAAATTTTGATGTCTTATAAACAAAGTTTGCATGTTTGAATCATTCTCAAAAACACGTTATAGAGAAAATCCCAAGATGTCTCATTTAAAACGGAATTCAAGATGAGTGAGAAACACTATTATCCATAGGTTGTATCTATGAAAGTATAATGACCCGGAAATGGAACTATGTACCACATATACCTTGATGTGTCTTCTCAATAACCTCCAAGTTTCACTATCTTAAGTGTCCCATAAAAAACGTTATACAAAAAATGCTAAGATGACTTTCTTGGAGAAGAAAAAACCCTAGGATCAATGCTTTGATAACAAATGTTATGTACCAAATGCTTAAGATATCATAAAAGAACAAAATTACACACCATGTATAGAATTTAAGAGTGGGGTACAAATCCAATATATACAAGAGGAATGAGTTACAAAATAACTCCTTAAACAATAGGAGAACCTCCTCCACGTAATCAAATACATTCATACATCACAATTCACCTATCGTCAATAATGAATACATGATCTCTATATATACCTATTAACACCACTAATGAGGCCCCTTTACTACTAGGTCGACCATAATGGATATATATTTACACATACATGTACATTTAGCCCCATATATGCCCCCATGTGGGTCATATCATATACATCTAACCCTATATATGCCCCCCCTAGGTCATAACAAGATTTCATGGAATGGGAAACATAGAATGTAGGACCTAGAAGGGTAAGTTTCGGTTAGATCCTAAAATTGCACTTATGGATTAAAATTAAAATTTCTTGCAATTGGGATTTCCAATGAATAGATTCTATATGTGAAAGGAATGCCTCAAATAAGGTAATGTTTCAATTATTCCTCACAGTTCCAAATGAAAAATACTTCATCTCACCATGATTCACCCATGTGTAATTGGTAATGTATGGGAATACAGTAGATAATTCTAAAAGAATCATGTATATTCCAAGGGGGAGGGAATATAGTTAATTTTGTTTGTTTTGTTCCATAGTATGAGTTATGAGTGTCGAAAATAATTAACATCAAAGAGTGAGAAAATGAACATGTAGAGGCCTATAGAAGAACATGGCTTTTCATGACTAGTCTCAAGAAAAAACATCAACCCCTTTTTGAAGTGACATGAATTCCACAGGAAACTAAAATTTTATGAGAACTTGAGGAAAAGGAAGGAATCATGAACATAGAGAAAGAGAACTATAGTAACCAATTTCTATACACCTATTTAAAATGTAATAGAATGTTAGTATTAGGCCCTATGAAAGTGAAGTAGACTTAGTTAAGTTGAATCATTAATTTTAGTATATATAACTCTATTTCAATGCACATAATGTATAAGAGGATAAAAACATATATTTCATAGGCCCAAGGTAGAAGGCCATGTGAAAAATTCATGGGAAATATATAGCAAGGTCAGTCGCCTAGGGGGAGACTCATCAATGACTAAGTGGGAGGTATTCAAAAACATACTCAAGTACAAATTTTACCCTACCAAGTATGAATAGGACTAGATTATTTAGTGGAAACACTATAGGTAAAGAAAATGGCATAGAGTAAAAGAGTACAATACAAAGTTCCAAAAGAAAAGCATCCAATGGGGGATAATCCCAAGAACCCATATGTGTCCATAAAGTACCATAGTGGCCTTCACTGTCACAAAATAAGGTATTTTATGTTGTTCAATATGAAGTACATCGATGAGGATTTTATGAAGGTCCAATACATTGAATATGATAGTAAAAATAGGTAGCCAAGTAGTTTGAACTAGTCAGACCATCATTAAGCTTCCAATAAGGGAGAAAATGTGAAGGGAAGGAAAATGAAATAAAATTTTCACCATTGGACATATTCATAGGGACACTAACAACCATTTTTATAATTGTAACAATAATGGTGACCCTAAAAAAAAATTTTAGAAAATGAATATCAAGCTAATATCAAGAATTAAAACTAGGAGTATTCCAAGAAGAAGAATCTTATAATAGAAGAAAAAGTGGAGATAGAGAAAAAATTTAATGTGGATGAGAAACATTTCAACAAAATTGAAAATGAGGTTAACATGAATAGTCTCCATCGCAAAGAAGAAAGCATGAAACCATCAAGGGGTGTCACACTTTATATTGAAATATGGTGACAAACATTTCATATTTTGGGGCTAGTGCATACTCTAGATTGAATCATTATATTATTTTTCATATATATCGATGCTTTCATAGTGGAAAAAATTGGAGGAATCACCTTGCAGGGTCATTTTAATGGTAGATCCTACTTTGGAAAATTGGGATTTGAAACCATCCAGAGCCATTTTGAGGCATCAAACAAAATTTATTATGGTCAATGATTTTTCAACATTAGCTTATACCCCATGACTCTATTCTACACACTGTGACCTTTCCAATGGTGAAAATATTGCATCATTTGGAGTTTGTATGAAATTTTTTAACCGCTTTGATATTGATG
>JASDQU010307679.1:32152-48519 GCA_032191745.1 Picea mariana
TGGAGAACAAGGCAAGGTGTATATGCATACATTGGCTCACCCATCTGAATATTGTAAATATGGTCTTTAATGTTTTCTTAACTAGGAAACAAAGAAATGGATTTATGGATATGCCCTTGCTATGAAATGAGACATCCAATATTTACCAATGTTGTTTACAATAAATTCTTATATAACATCCAATCTCCATCATTACATTGGTAACCAAGATTTATTGCTCCTTAGTTCACAAAGGAAAGGATGTTACAATCAATGCCCCAAAAAGTAACGTTTTTGTTTTAGATTGGAGACAAACCAACAACAACAAAAAAAATAGATCACTCCATCATTGACAAGGATGGAAATGCTTTCCAAAAGACACCATTAACTCAACATGGACACAAACATATAGTTGCAAATTCTAGCTAGCAATTAAAGTAAATTGATCTTCTATTTTAAATCTTCTCTTTAATCAATTCCTAAAGTCTAAGTAGGAGATCTATTTTGAACCGACTACCATTCTGCACCAATTCCCTCATTTTAATATAATTGTAAATCTAATAAACAAAAATCGTGTGTGATACAACCAGGTAGGCCTGTGAAATACGACCAAAATAGGCACATTATCAAATTGCATTTTGTCATATGGGATTGATTAACCATCTCTCTTTCTCTCTCTTTTTTACACACACACAATGATAGAACTTACATTTAAATTTACAAACTAGATTTCTATCATTTAACAATTGATCCAAAATGTTTTTCAAGGTAAAATTTAACAATTTAACAAGACATATCGTAGAGTTGTTTTTGTATTATCGATAATTGAGTTGTGAACCTAACTCCTTCCTTGTGTCAACTTGTCAATCTTGCATGACCCACCAATTGACCATCCTACCAACTCTAGTGGATATTGTCTTTCCCCAAGGAACCCCGAGCTAAAAAAACAGTGAAGTTGCTAGTGGTATCAATCTAGCAATAAAAAAATAGTGAAGTTGCTAAGATTTGGAAGAAAATCCCCACATCACAACACTCTTCAATGGACCAAACTCTCAGCAATCACCAATAGAAAATTCTCAAACATTATAACAACCATATAGCATTAGGGTCCAACAAGTGTTTTCTTCTTAGCTCAAGCTTTACTTTTATAGGTTATGTGGCTCAAGCCACTTGTCCAATTCATGCAAAAAAGTGACTTACTAAATTATTAATTACCTATTATTCAGTCACCCATGTGTCATTCATATGCACAATTGCACACGCAATTACTTATTTAAAAATACCAAATAATGATTTATCCTCACCCAACTCCCACATTTTCCATTTTCACTCTTAGGTGTTCCTTGATCTCCTCATTTTTTATTTGAGTGGATGCACATGGAGTTACTATTTCGATTATTTATTAACTCTCTTTAAGTTCTCCCAATCCATTTTTCCCCACATTTATATTTGAACTTAATTTAGTATTCCTCTTTCTTCTCTTTAATTTATGGGTGCACTAGTAATTAATTTTAGTTAATTAATAATTACGTTATTTTCATTTCATGCACACTCCAAGAATGTATTTATTTTTCTTAATAAATTTTAATTAACTAGGCCATTTATCTTGTTATGATATATTAAAAACTTTATATGCTCATTCATACTACTATCAATTTAATTAACTTTTTCCTTTATGTAAAATGCATAAACTACATGATCATTTTTTTCATTGTAAATAAAATATGCATACTAAGGCAATCATCTTTTATATTCTTTAGTCAAAAAAATTTCACTATATTTTGGATAACTTATAATCAATACCAAGGGTGCCATGTGTTATCACTGTAAAATTTTCTTTTGGAGACCCAGCCTTGGAACTTAGCAGGAGGCTAAGTCAGTATGGAGGAGCGACAGGCTGGCGGACGAAGCCACATCTGACAGACAGGGCTAAATATAGCGGAAAGGTGGAGTAGATGGGACCCGACAGGCCGTGATCGTGAGCACTGCCAAATCAATGGTCGAAGGACGCATTGGGCGGAGAAATAGCGCACCGGTTAATATCTTGGAGGAGGGCTGATAAAAATACTGTGATTTTGTTTCGAGGGTATGTGGCACCACCAGATACATATCGGGGGAAAGAGCGGGTAAGCCCGAAACCACCTAAGTCCACCCCGATGTCACATGTCAGAAAATCATTTTTTACATGTTACGTCCCAAGATCGCATGTGAAAAGGGAGAGTTTACGGCCCGTCGAATCACATCAGTATAGTTGTTTGAGTATTTTACGCCGATGCAATGTCGGGTAAGTGCCTCCAGGAAACTGTTTTAAAGGACCATCATTTGAAACTGATAGCCGAGTGTGATAGGCCATTTTCCTTGCAAGTACTTTCGTCAGTAATCTGTGATTGGTACTCGATGATGACCGTCTTTCAAAATATGGATGTCATTACTCTATTTTGGGAAATCAACGCTTCATTCCTGAACGGGGTAATTACAAACCAGATCAGCTTCCTATTTTCTATACAATTAAGGGAGATAAGCTTATGTTTTCTGTATAAAGCAAACCAAGTGGCCTCCAGTTAACTAGGATTTTCAACTAATATGAAAAATTCATCATTGAAGAAGAAAGAGAAGTTGGTTGCATGGATATTAGCAACAAAATTTCATACAAAGCCTGCAGAAGAGCCAGAAGCAGATAAAGAGATCATATTAAATCCCATCATGAAGGATTTAATCATCAATGGATACGTTGATGAGCATCACATGCGAGCTGTCAAGAGGAAAAGGAGCAAGAGATAGAATATAAAGGTTAAAGCTGAGGTGGTTGAGAGTGTTGGAGAAAACCAACCGGCTTGGCTTGACACTTTAAAAGAAGAAATTGCTAATCTGAAATAGTTCTCAAGATAAATTGAGTATGTTTCAGAGAATTTTTTAATGATATGGACATGTGGCATTCAAAGTGAAAATCTCTAATATGTTAGTTTTGTCTATAACACTCCCTATAAAATAGGAGTACAGTTGTTATACGTTACTCCTTTTTGTGGCCGATGTCTATTTTTAGAACTGTAGGGAAGTTGATTCGTTTTGAATCCCGGATGTAATTTATCTATATATATTATTCCAAAGATAAATGGAAAGAGGACTAACTAGAGAGGGTCTTGCCCTCGTAGCGGGAGGACTTTGTAATTTTCTGGAGCTAAATTGAATATATAATGCAGAAGCGTTTTGAACTCTTTATGAAACGATTCTAATGGTTGTGATATGAGTTATGTTTTCTCTCATAGTGTGTACTTCTTATGCCTTTAAAATTCCATTTTCATCTTCTTCTGTTTAAATTGGAGATTCAAAGGTCCGGAATTCATCTTATTATGATCTCGACTTAAGCGATTTAAACTACATGATTCTCTTCCTAGCTAATTCTGAATTCATTTCAATAATTCTTTGATGCGGTTAATTGTTTTTCCTTTTCCTCTTTCACCCTGCAAATTTCAATTTACAACTCAGATTCATTGCCTCATTTAGCCTTTCTCCTATGAATAGTTCCAATGGCTTTCTATTGTTTATTTACTTTCGACTCCGTATCCTTATGTGTCCCTCCCCTTCCTTTCCAACAACTTTACAAAAAACCCCAAAACAAACTAAATCTAGCCACTGATTTCCAAAGAAATATCAAGTGACACGAGAGAGCCCTCTCTGAGTTGAGTAGGCTAGTGCCCATCTATAAAGTAAGTTGAAACAGTTACCTCTGTCATTTGTCTATCAATCGAACAAAATTTATAGAGTGCTAACATTATGGCATCGTTGACGGGGATGAAATTGAAAAATTTTCCTTGGGAAAGAATGACATGGTTGAGTTCTAAGGTCTGAGAGAAGCAAACACTTAGGCACATATTGGTTGTATTCCTTCTCTGGCGACTCCACACATCAAAAAATCAGTTTGAAGGTGATTCCATTGGTAGAAGAATCCATAAATTTAAATTTTTACTGGCGACTCCACTCTCAATGCGAAATCCATCTTACGAAACATCATTGGTGAATCCGTTCTCCGAAGATAAGATCCCTGACTGAGGTATGAAAAGGAATTATGGAAGAAAACAAGTACTTAAAATTGGATTTTGTCCAAGGAATTATATTGTTTGTTATAAGTTGCCTCTAGTCCTTTCCTGAACATGCTAGACAATTTTTTCTTCACTTACTGCATGCAAATGATGATCATGATAACCCTGAAATTGCATATCCTCCTCTTAAGATTGTACAAATATATCCTTAGTTTATTACTGATTTTGATAAAAAACTCTCATCTGAGCCATGTGATAACCACAACCAGGTTGATAAGACTCATGAGACCAAAGTCGATACTCCATCTCTTGTACTTGATCCAACACCCTCCAAGACCCAACACAAATACAGACCTTTAAGATTACCCCACACCCTTCATTATTTTTCTCCAAAGAACTGTGAATACCTACCTATGTTTGATGGAGAAATGGGTGCCATCACAGCTGTAAAACACCTCCAAAGGTTTGAACATTTTATAGACTTATTTGAGATCGGCCATGATGATGTTTGTATGAGGGATTTCTCTCAATCCTTGAGAGGAGATACCAAAGAATGGTTCAAACATTTGCAACCGGGGACAATTGGCTCATAGGAAGAATTGAAGGGTGTTTTTTCGAAGTTCTGGGGAAAGAAAAAATATCTAGATCTACAACTTACAGAACTCTATTCCTTGAAAGGGAAAATAACTGAGACCATTTCCACATTCAGTAGAAGGTTTTCCAGTAACTATTATGATCTGCCCAAAGAAATTTGACCCACTGAAGATACTTCCATGCTCCAGTATGCCACTACTCTTCACCCAAATTTGTCTTTTCTCTTGATGGAAAGGAGACCTGTGACCTTACAACAAATCTTCAGTGATGCTCAGGAGATTCAACACAATATCCTAGCATGTGAACAGATTCAAAGTGAAAAATTGGGTGTTCCGGGATATAAGGATGAATGTTAACAGAGAACATTTCGCTGGAATCTTAAGCATAAAATTGATGATATCATAAGTCCTTTTGAAGTTTTGAATGCAAATGATTTTGCAGAAGATTATATTACACTTATTGAAAGGGAAGGTACTTATGTAGTTTCTGATCCACCCCATGATGAACATAGAATTGATTGTTTCATATATTCATTTGAAGATAGTCAAGAAGATGAGCTTGCAAATCAGTTTGTTGAGGAACAAGTTGATGCTCCAAGTTTTTTATTGTTAGATGAAATTGCAGGTGTTGTTGATCTGCCCATATATGATGAATATGATGATGATTATGAGGTTGAATTTTTAGAACAACCCATTGCATGCTCTTCCCCTGAAAAATGTTCCTTTTCAGCAATACAGTGAGATCCATCAGATTTCATATCACTGTTACAGTGGAGAAGGTAATAAAGAAGCTGAAAGAAATTATTTTCCCTTATGTTTTTCTTCATTTAAAATATTGAAAGAAAATTTTAAGATCGTCATTGAGACAAAGGAAAATATGCTAAGACAATTTGACAAGGAAATGCAGCCATTGGTCGGAGAGGAATCTGAAAAGAAGTATGTTCAACAACTTAGAGAAATGGAAATATGTGCATCAGATGAAAAAACCTTGCCATTGTGTTTTTCTTCTTTCAAATTGCTGAAGCAAGATGTCAATAATGTTCCAGACCATAAATCTTCCAGATGCGATGTTAAATGTCCGAAATACAGTGGACTTGCAAATGAAAACCGTCTTCCATTATGTTTTTTATCCTTTGAATTGTGGAAATCAAATCATGAAATAACATAGGAAGTAGGAAAGTATGACTGCAATGACACTTCTTTACATGAGAGAATTTTTATCAGTAAGGAAAATCAACAAATTTTATTAAATGATCATATGACTGATTACATGGAAGGTTATTTCAGTTCAGACTTGTAGCTTGTGCTCAGCTACCAGCCTAAAAATGAAGATGAATTTGATCAAGGAATTGTTGTTGAAGGTCGTTTTCTTTCTCCTGAAACTAATGAAGATATGCAACAAGATTTCCAGCAAGACACAGTGTTTCAAAGTTGTCTTTCCTCCCCTGAGGATGATGTGGTTGTTAAATTTCTAAGTGGCTTAGACATGGATGAGGATTTTGAAACTGCATCTATGGAGACTTCAAATAGTGAAAAAATGACTGTTATAGAGTTTCAGGAAAGCAACAAAACAGAGTATGCCACTTTTCAATCATAAATACAAAAAGATAACGAGGGGGAAGTTGTTCTATTTGATCCCTTCGGAAATCATGGGTTTGAAAATGCATCCATGAGCACCCTAGAATGTGAAATAGTTCCTGTTGTTATCCTTCCACATTTACAAGAATATTATGAGCATGAACTTATTCCCCTTCATTAATTTAGAAGTCAAAATGGCAATCCTCAAGCAAATTTCTAGAAGATTGATGGAACTAAACTAGAATTGTTTGATGAATGAAAAGATAGCCTTGCTACACATAATATGGTTGTCATACTCGAAGATGTTCAAGAATGTATGAATGTTTTTGTTGAGATGCATGGAAAAGTAGAAAAACCTATTGCTACCATTTCATTTGAAAATACTCTCAGGATTGAAGAAGTAGAACAAGAACAACAAACACTTGTGAAGGAAGCCCGTCCATTTGTTTTAACTCCTAAACGAGAAATGGTCTCTCATGTGTTTCATGACCCTATGGCATGCTATATGGAGAATATTTATAGCCTGAATCTACTGTTGATGATGGGTTGTGAGCTTAGGAATGAACAAGACGACAAATAAATGTCGGTATTAGATATGGATTTCTTTACACCAGAAGTTTTATTTCAGTTAGAACTGTCTTTCGATTTAGAAGGTTGTTATTTAGAGAAGTTTCAACAGATTTTTCAGCCTCTTGACAAAAATCGACAGTGAAAATCACCTGAAAACAAGAAAGCAATGGAAGAAATGATACAGGATTGTTTGTTTACTTATTTGTTGGAAGATCATTTTGCAGTTTTGCTAGAAACGATGAACAATCCTAATATTTTTAAATTCCTAAGATTCAGGTTCATATGTAACTTCTCAAATGAGTTGTTGATGAACAAGCTTTGGAGTGAGCATGTGTGAAGCAGATGAGCAACAGATAAAACACTGGTGTGGCTACACTGGCACTTTCATTTCACCTGATTGGCATTTCTCTTCAGCAGTTAGGGTAGGTAGGTGCAAATAAGTTTGATGATCAAGAATTTTCAAGTTTAGATTCCCAAATAAAGTATTCAGTTGGAGTTTAGCAGTATATCCAATGTTCAATCTCCAGGTCAGAGCATGGGACACACATGTTATGAGAGAAGCCCAATGGATAAGGTACAAGGTCTACTGTTCTTTGCTACCTTGCAGGGAGGATAACATCCCCAGTTGGAGCCCATGTTATCACTGTAAAATTTTCTTTTGGAGACCCAACCTCAGAACTTAGCAGGAGGCTAAGTCAGTATGGAGGAGCGACAGATTGGCAGACGAAGCCACATCCAAAAGATAGGGATAAATATAGAGGAAAGGTGGAGTAGATGGGGCCCGACAGGTCATGATCGTGAGCACTGCCAAATCAACGGTTGAAGGATGCATCGGGCGGATAAATAGCACACTGGTTAATATCCTGGAGGCAGGCCAATAAGAATACCACGGTTTTTTTTTGAGGGTACGTGGCTCCACCAGATACATATTGGAGGGAAGAGCGGGTAAGCTTGAAACCACCCAAGTCCACCCCGATGTCACGTGTCAGAAAATCATTTGATACATGTCACATCCATAGATCGCATATGAAAAGGGAGAGTTGATGGCCCGTAGAATCACATCAGTACAATTGTTCAAGTATTTTACGCCCATGCAACGTCGGCTAAGCACTGCCAGAAAAATGATTCGAAGCCTCATCATTTGAAACTGATAGTCGAGTGTGATAGGTTGTTGTCCTTGCAAGTACTTTCATCAGTAATATGTGATTGGTACTCGATGATGATCGTCTTTCAAAATATGGATGACATTACTCTATTTTGGGCAATCGATGCTTCATTCCTAGATAGGGTAATTACAAATTGGATCATCTTCCTAATTTATGTACAATTAAGGGAGATAAGCTTATGTTTTATGCAAAACTGAGAAAAATGGATAAAGCAAACCAAGTGGCCTCTAGTGAACCAGGATTTTCAACTAATATGACAAATTCATCATTGAAGAAGAAAGAGAAGTTGGTTGCACGGATATTAGCAACGAAATTTCATAAAAAGCCTGCAGAAGAGCCAAAAGAAGATAAAGAGATCATATTAAATCCCATCATGAAGGATTTAATAATCAGTGGATACGCCGATGAGAATCACATGTGAGTTGTCAAGAGGAAAAGGAGCAAGAGACAGAAGATAAAGGTTAAGGCTGAGGTGGTTGAGAGCATTGGAGAAAACCAACCGGTTTGGCTTGACACTTTAAAAGAAGAAATTGCTAATCTGAAATAGTTCTTAGGATAAATTGAGTATGTTTCAGAGAATTTTGTAATGATATGGACATGTGGCATTCAAAGAGAAAATCTCTAATATTTTAGTTTTGTCTATAAATCTCCCTATAAAATATGAGTACAATTGTTATACATTACTCCTTTTTGTAACTGATGTCTATTTTTAGAACTATAGGGAAGTTGATTCATTTTGAATCCCGGATGTAATTTATCTATATATATTATTCCAAAGATAAATGGAAAGAGGACTGACCGGAGAGGGGCATGCCCTCGTAGCAGGAGGACTTTGTAATTTCCTGGAGCTAAATTGCATATATAATGCATAAGCGTTTTGAACTGTTTATGAAAAGATTCTAATGGTTGTGATATGAGTTCTATTTCTCTCATAGTGTGTATTTCTTGTGTCTTTAAAATTCCATTTGCATCTTCTTCTGTTTAAATTGGAGTCAAAGGTCTGGAATTCATCTTATGATGCTCTCGACTTAAGCGATTTAAACTATGTGATTCTCTTCCTAGCTAATTCAAAATTCATTTCAATAATGCTCTGATGCAGTTAATTGTTTTTCCTTTTCCTCTTTCACCCTGCAAATTTCAATTTACAACTCAGATTCATTGCCTCATTTAGCCTTTCTCTTATGGATAGTTCCAATGGCTTGCTATTGTTTATTTATTTTCGACTCCGTAGCCTTATGTGTCCCTCCCCTTCCTTTCCAACAACTTTATAAAAAACCCCAAAACAAACTAAATCTAGCCACCGATTGCCAAAGAAATATCAAGTGACATGAGAGATCCCTCTCTAAGTTGAGCAGGCTAGTGCCCAACTCTAAAGTAGGTTGAAATAGTTACCTCTGTCATTTGTCTATCAGCTAGACAAAATTTACAGAGTGCTAACACCATTCTTACTTATGCCCTTCAAGAACTACCTTTCAACAAGTACCAAAGCTACCGTGTTTTTGTATTTCTTTTAAGCATCCAACTTTCTTGGTGGGGGAAATGGTGCAACTATTGAGACTTTGTTAACTCAACCTTTGTTTCCCTTTTTGAGAGAATAATTTTCACTAAGGAATAAGTTTATCACCTTATTTCATGCCCCTTAGCTAAACCTCATGAGTGAAAAAATTTATGGCCTACCCTCACGACAATGTGCAACTTCTAAGTGAAGGTGTCACTAGCTTTTCTAACCAAGTTATGGAAAATGATTGCTAGTAGATGGAAACTAGAATGTTGTTTCTCTTCTCCGAATGGCACTCCATACACTTTAATACAACCCCATCACCTATATGTGGATCGATTAGCAAACATGTTCCCTGTACTCACACACACTACAATCAACGCATCAAATACTTCCATAATCAAATCAAAACATAACATTAATCATATAACATTGTATGGTACCCTGACTCAATCCAAAGTCCAATATAATTTTGAAGCAATCCTAAATCAATATACACTTGTGGTTTCTTGTCACACTAAGAAAATCATTAATAGCATCTACAAGTTAGTATCCAACCTCTTCAATTTAATGTGTCATAACCATATAAATTGACAACATCAGTTACGACATATCAATGCATATATAGTTCATACATATCATCATATAAAAATTTAAATGAACTCATTTGAAATCATAATTTAAAACCAATCAGATAATTAAAGTTTGGGTTCCATCATCAAAGTACATGTCAATAAACATGATCATTTATAAACAAATTCCGTTGAATAATAGTATCGAGTGTGTCAAACAAGTAAAAACAAATGAGGCACTATAGTCTTAAAAAAAAATCATCCCGAAGTTTTAGAATAAGTGTGGAAACTATTATCACATCTTAGTTGCATTTTCCCAAGTAGTGCAATTGGGACTAAAGCTATCCCACTGGACCTTTACCTAATCTAATAATTGATGCTAAATATGTCAACTGCTCTAGTCCAAAATACAAATGGGTTCGGTCACTAAGGCCCTCTCATCTAACATTTGCAAATAACTCAAATCAATCACATGAGAAGGATATGAAATATAATGAGGTAACACAAATACATGAAAAACATCATGCATACGATCTAATGATGATTGCAATGCAAGACAATAAGCAACTGATCTCTTTTTCTCAAGAATTTAAAATGGTCCCAGATATCATGGTGACAACTTAGCTTATTTACCAAACCTAATTGAGATATGTTGTGGTCTCATCCACAATAATACTTTGTCCCTAACTTTGTAATTTCTCTCAAATTTGTGTGCATCCACATAACTCTTGTTTATATTTGTGCTTCCTTTAATCTTTCCTTATTTATTTTCATTTGTTCTTTCATTTCTTAAATTACTTCCGATCCAACTAGGACTATATCTTCTAGCCTATCCCAAACAAGAGGTGTCCTACATGGTCTACCATACAAAAATTTGAATTTTACCATCTTGATAAAACTTTGATAACAATTATTATACATAAATTCAACAAGCAATACAATTTCTTCCCAACGTTTTTGTTGATCCATTACATACATACATAACATATCTTCCAATATCTAATTTATTCTTTTGATATGTCCATTGGTCTCTAGGTGGTCTATTGTATTGAAATTAATTTGTGTTCCCAATAATTCTTGGAAATTCGTCCAAAATCTTCCCATAAATATTGACGCTCTGTCCAAGATCATCTTCTTTGAAATTCCATATAACCTTACTATCTCCTTAATGAACACCCTTGCAATCTTTGATGCTTGATAAGTAGTCTTTACTAACATGAAACATGCACTTTTGGTCAAAGTGTCTAGTATCAAAAATACAAAATCATGTCTTCTCAACATCATAGTTAATGCAACAATAAAAACCATCAAAATCACTTTCCATTTTGATTTTAGTATTACAAGTGGATATAAAAATCTTGGCAGATGTTAATGTTCATCCTTCACTTGCTAACACTCAAGATATCTAGCTACAAAATTAATTATATCCTTTGTCATTCCTTTCCAAAAGAATAATGATTTTAGGTCCACATTTGTCTTTTTCACTCCTAGATGAGCCATATAAGTTGCTCTTCAAGCATCTTTTAAAATCAATTTGTGAATTTCATCATTTAGTGGTACGTATATGCTTTCGTAAAATTGTAATAAGTCATTGTCATCCTAGACATATGTTGAAATAATGTAACTGCAAAGTGTATTATTATTATTATTTGATATATTATTCATTGGATCAATCCCCATTGTGGATTGATTAAATCGGCTATTGTAAAAGGACCAAATCCCCTTTTGTGGATTGGTCATAATGTAATTGTAATAGGCATAAAGAGAAGTCGCCCCCAAAATATATCAAAGAGGCCCCGAAATATAATAAATGTGGTTATAACCACCTAGGAGAAGAAGTCGGCCCTGCCAGTGAAAGGACACTCCCACACGTGCCAGTGTTGTATAAATAAGGAGGCTAGCGCCTCACTTAGACACACACTCACTTGTTCATTGAGAGACAAGTTTCAGAGCTGTAGTTGGAAGCAAGAGAGAGAGAGGCACATCTTTGGGAGAGGACTTTTTGTATTTGTTTGAGTTATCTCTTGGCATTGTATTGGCTATCTATATTAAGGAAGTTTTGCTGGGTTTTCTGCCCCATGAGGGTTTCCCAGGATAAATGGTGTGTCTCTTGTGATTGTGTATTTCTCAGTGATCTTATCTTATGCTGTTGTTATTCATTAAAATTCAAAGAACTATAATAATGGCTTAAACATTAGCATGATATTAGAGCCAAGCTGAAGAGAGAATCTTTCACAAGAGAAAAGTGAAAAACGTCATTGTTTTCGTACATGCAAATTAAGGATTTTTTTTGGTGAGGTATTTTAGCCCTAAAACCATCTAGAAAAGTGTGCCCTCCCTCAAGGATCATTTTGGAACCTTCAGCACAACTTTTCAGTGGCTAGATCTCCTGGAAAGTGAAACCCTAGTTTTCACAAAGTACTAGAAAACCAGAGTACCAAAAGTACCAGAAGTACCAGAGTACCAGAAGAACCAGTCCAGAAATCCGCAGATAAATTTTGGAGGGTAAAAGTTGGATTTTCAAAAATCTGACTGCACCAACTTACTTGCCTCAGCTCAGCGCATCTATCCCCTGGATCATAATTTCAAAATTCAAAGTTTGAAAAATTAGGGTTTCCTCATAAAGCCCTAAGGTGCAGTTATAGTTGCAGTCTTAGAACCAGTTGCAGTTGAAGTCGTACTACCAGTTGCAGTCACCCTTGAATTTTTTAAAGAGTTGGTAATGATTACCGCTGCTGCCAGATGGTGCCACTACCTGCAAATACTATCAGAGGTATGTACTCACATATGTTTAAATGGTTAAACCTTAAAGCGTATTTGTAGGAGAAGGGATCTCTTGTCATAGATCCAGAAGGATCTCAAGATCCAACACATTCAGAGGAATGATGCAACCTAGGTGTGATTATTCTGACATGCATCCATTTTTTATATTGACCAATGTTGCATGTTGTAGCTATGACCTTCATTATAACCTTTTCTAAGTCAAGGTATTGGATGGATTAAAAGTTGAGATCATAGAACTTATCCTCTAACCCAACCTTTTGTCAAGATAACATATTTTCTTAGTACACAAGACAGGTTGAAGAAAGCACTCCTCATCTTGAGTGAAGGAGACTCAGAAGAAAAGAAAGCACTCATTCCTGAGGACAAGGATCCAGGTTTGATTAATCAAGTTAATAAGATTCAAAGGTACACATGACATGTTGATGACTATAGTTGAGATAACAGTCTTTGTAAAATATTATACTTGATAGCATGTGAGCATATAGAGGTAAATGTTTTGCCTGATACAACTAACAACTCCTCTAGGAGAAACCTTGTGTGTTAGTTTGTATTGTATTCCTTACCTTTAATCTTTGATTCAAACAAGTTACAAATGATAGCTCTAAAGGAGCTACTGTGATGATTGTTCGTGCTATTGCTTTATATTATCAAAAGGATATTACTCTTGCTTGTTGTTTTGTTGACCTTGTTCTAGGTCACAGGGAAGCAATAGTGAAGGTTGTAGAAGGCAACATACTAAAGGAGAAACCATAAATGAAGCAATCGTCATTGGAAGTGAAGAAAATGGCTTGTATAAGCTAAAGGGTCACTTGGAGGCTGCCATGGCCCACGCCATCGAAAACTCATGTGAACTTTGGCATAGAAAATTAGCTCACATTAACTACAAGGTGCTACCATACATATGCAAAGTTGTCACAAGTTTACCATAACTCAAGGTTGATCATGAAGGCATATGCAATGGATGTGCACAAGGGAAGAACATCAAGAACCCTTTTCCGAAGAGAGACATCAAAGCAGAAGGAATCCTAGAACTCATCCATTCATATGTGTGTGGCCTAATGCCATTGTCCTCCATGAGTGGGTATGTATACTATGTATCATTCATTGATGATTATTCTCGTAAAATCTGGGTGTATTTTTTGAAATCTAAAGATGAAGTGTCCAGCAAGTTCAAGGAATTCAAAGCCTTGATAGAGAATCTTTCTGAAAGAAAGATCAATATACTCAAGTCAGACAATGGAGGAGAATATGCCTCAAAAGAGTTTGTGAGATTCTGCAAAGATGTTGGGATCAAGAGGGAACTCACTACTCCCTATAATCCTCAACAAAATGGTGTGGCTGAAAGAAAGAACAGAACGATAATGGAAGCCGTGAAGACCATGATCCATGATCAAGATCTTCCTATGTGCTTATGGGAAGAAGCAACAATGACAACCGTATATGTGCAAAACCGATTGTCCCATAGTGCACTTAGGTTCAAGACCTCGGAAGAGGTGTTCACCATAAATAAGCCAAAGGTAAGCCATCTCAAAATATTTGGCTGCCCAATATTTATACATATACCGAAAGAGAAAAGAAACAAGATGGAACCCTCAGGAAAGAAGGGAATATTTGTGGGATACTGTAAGGTCTCCAAGGCCTTCAGGATCTATATACCAGGTCACTACCACATTGAGATCAACAGGGATGTGACCTTTGATGAAGATGTAGCACTCAAGAAATCAAGAAAATGCTAGCTTGAAGAGTTATATGAAGAGGAACATGTAATCCCCATAGTTGCAGAATCAGTGAGGGAGGTTCCCAGAGCTGCTGAACCAATGAGGGAAGTCGTAACTTCCCTTGATGAGGAAATTCTAGAAGATCATGACGTAGTAGAGTTTCAAGAACCTCCTTAGATGACAATCTCCCATAAAAGAAAGCCAGCTTGGGCTAGAGAGCTTATTCAAGATGGAGAGAAATATGGTGTTCCTGAAGGAACCATGATACATGTGAAGAGACCTAAGCCATTCTCCAGTTATATGGCTTTGATGTGTGATCTCCTAGAAAAGGAGCCTACATGCTTTGAAGAAGCCATTCAGAATAAAGAATGGGAAAATGCCATGACAGAAGAATACCAATCCATAATAAAGAACGGTGTATGGGAAATAGTTCCCAGACCAAATAGCAAGGATGTGGTATCATCCAAATGGCTCTTCAAAATAAAACATGTTGCTGATGGAAGTATTGAGAAGTATAAAGCTCGTGGCTTTTCTCAAAAAGAAGGCATTGACTATGAAGAGACATTCGCTCCTATAGCCAGATACACTTCGATCAGAACCATCATAGCCCTTGAAACTAAAATGAAGTGGAAGTTACACTAGATGGACGTAAGGACATCTTTCCTAAAAGGTGTTATCGAAGAGGAAGTGTATATAGAGAAACCTCAAGGATTTGAAGTTAAAGACAGGNGGTTGGATAGACATCTTTCTGACGAGCTTGGGCTTTACCAAGAGTAAATCAGATTCTAACCTCTACTTCAAGGTTATGAATGATGAGCCAGTGATATTATTGCTATATATGGATGACTTATTCTTAACTGGAGAAGAAAATCTCATCACTGAATGTAAGAAGAGACTTGCTTCAGAATTTGAGATGAAAGACCTTGGCCTAATGCACTATTTCTTAAGTCTTGAGGTATGGCAGAGTCTAGAGAGGATCTTCCTTAACCAAGGGAAGTATGCTATCGAAATATTGAAGAGATTCGACATGTTAGAGTGCAAGCCCATGAATAGACCCATGGAAACGAAGCTAAAGATGTTGGTCGATACTTCATCAGAATTGATTGATGCCACACTATATAGACAGATTATTGGATCGCTGATGTACCTGATGAACACTAGACCAGACATTTGTTTTGTCGTGAACACCTTGAGTCAATTTCTGGTAGAACCCAGACATGTTCACCTTGTGGTTGCAAAATATGTGATGAGGTACCTTAAGGGTACATTAGATTGTGGTCTCAATTATGATGGAGATCGTGATTTCACATTGAGTGGGTACACTGATTCAGATTGGGCAGGAAGTGTTTCTGACAGAAAAATCACTTCGGGATGTTGTTTCAGTTTGGGATCAGCCATGATCTCATGGCAGAGTAGGAAGAAATCCAGCATTACTCTCAGCACAATGGAAGCAGGATACATTGCTGAATGTTCTGCCAACTGCGAAGCTATATGGCTTCGAAAGTTGTTGACCGACCTGTTTGACCTAGAGATGGAAGCAACCATGATCCTATGTGACAACCATAGCTGCATAAAAATGACAGAGAATCATGTATTTTATGACAGGTCGAAGAACATAGAGATTCATTATCATTACATACGTGACATGGTGCAGAGAGGATCCTTAAAGCTCTAGTACGTTAGCACGGATGAACAGGTTGTTGATGTGTTGACCAAGCCTCTATCTCGTGTAAAGTTTGAGCACTTTCGAGATAAGCTTGGAATAGTCCAAAAGGACCTTCCTCGAAAGGGGGAGTAGTTGTTGTGATGAGACATCTCTTGCTTCCAGCCTCATGGTTGTGACGTAAAGCAAGAAGATGTGATGAGACT
>JASDQU010307680.1:0-19510 GCA_032191745.1 Picea mariana
CATACAAGACAACAAGAAATTCTTTAATCCAAGTTTATGAGCTTAATAAGAAGATGACAGTTCTTAAAAGCTAAACTAAACTGGAATAAAGTGTAGAATCATGAAATATATGAAAGAATCTGATATTGAAAACAAAATAGGACTGTGATTCTATTATCAGAATAAGAAGTCAAGTACAATGGCTAGAAAATGTCTCTTAGATTGAATGTCTAGTGCTCCAAATGTCTTTCGCTTTATAGCCTTACAACATGAAATCTAGATCCTTTAAAGATGGATGAGATTTGCTAAAAATAGTCAAGTCAAAATAGATACAACAAGTGTAGGATGAGATCCTATAAAAATGGATCTAAAATACTAAAAATGGAAAGTCAAAACAAAATACGAAAAGATCCTATCTAAGGAGTCAAACTTTATCTTGATAGCCTTCATATCCTCCAAACTCTTTGACAAATGTAGAAGACCTTCCAAGGTTGATGAATCTTCATAAAAAATTCGAATTTGCCACCTTTGGCAAAAAAAACAATTTTTTGCTCATGAACTAGGTCAACATTTTCACTTTTCCACCTTCTTAAACATTAAATACATCAAGATAAAACCTTAAATTTGATGTATTTAATTATTATGCATCTTTAGAAACCAACCTCGAAATATTTGGTTGGAAAAAAGTCAAATCTGGGCAAAAATACGACCTTGCTGCCATGTAACAGGTTTCACCAACTAATTTTCCCTGAATCCGCCCCTTTAGCTGGTGAAAAGCAGAGCTTTCACCAGCTAACTAGCAAAGTTAAAGGCGGAATAGTTGGTGAAAGCGCAGATTTTTTAAATGAAAACTGCCTTGGGAAAAATTGAATTTCTGAGTCGTGGAGAGTCCGTTTTACATGCTTGAATAGTCAATTGACATCTAGAAATCCTAAGCTTTCCAATGGTACTTTCAAATCTGCTTTTAGAGCTCGGGAGGGCAGTCAAAAGTCTCACAAAATATTAGGCATCATTTTTCAAAGGCTCTTTTCAACGTCCTTTCGTTCAGAAAATTTACAGGATTCGTTGCAAACACTGCCTCTGAATGAGGAACCCCCACTAAAACAAATACACCTCAAACCTCATGGCAAGCTTCAAAATCTTGAATCATAGCCTTGATGTTTCCTATGCATTCAATACTACAACCAACTCCTCTATCAATTTTTTCTACAATTACCTCTTGAATGCATACAAAATTTTTCACTTGATTCTTCTTGTTCAATTTGAGCTCTCTTTCAGCCTTTTCTATGTTTATTGCACTTTGTATTTTCTTTTCATTGATGTGTGGTGGTAGTGGAAGCTGGACAAAGATGCCATGTACTTCATGATCAACTTTCAGGTCAAGAACTGCGTCCAGAAGATTTTCTTCTGATACATCTCCTGGTAAGTCTGCATTAATGGATTTTAAGCCAACCTCTGCACATGCTTTCCTCTTCATGCGTACATAAGTCTGGGAATATTCCTTCACACCCACAATTATAACAGCCAAAGCAGGCACCTTGCCATATTTCTGGGAAACATCTTGGGCGACCTTGTTGTGAATAGGTTGGGCAATGGCTTTCCCCAGCAGCAACCCACTTCACTTCCTCGCCATCTACGACTCGAAACTAGGTTGATTTGCACACGGTTAACATGGTAATTCTCTGATACAGACGGGCTGGCGCTAGTGAAAACTCTATGTGTTACCAATTTGAACATGAAACCATATCATATTACCTATGAACACCATGAATTCAAAACAAAAAATAATGATTTGATGTCGCGGGGTGGCAGCTACTTTCTCCTCTGTCTCTAATGATGAATGTGAATTCGTCATCTCCAACCCTCTCACTGCTGTCGCACGAAATCAGAAGCACGATCCACCATAATGTTCTATTAAAACGTGCACAAACGGTATCATCATCATCTTTTGTTTCAACTAGCGCTCCATAATGATTGTGTGACGTGTGTTGAGCGTGTCCCTTTTTGAATTTGGAACCATTAAAGTGAAATCCATGTTTAGCACTTTCACCAGCTTACTTGCCTGCAGGGAGTACACCTTAATTGTTGAAAGTCGAGGCTTTCACTAGCTAATCATAAACTTAGCAACATATGTTAGCTGGTGAAAAGCTTTTTTCACAAAATTTAAAAACAACCTTTTGGGGATCAATTTATTTCTAGGGTACAATTTTAAATCCTATGTTTTGACACTTTTAAAATCTAAAAATTTATATAGAATCCTATTAATGACCACGCTATCACCTACAAAATGAAATACATTGACTGATTCATTTTGGGAACTAACAAATTGATCCGAAAATAATTAGATGTCAAAATTAGTTCTTAATTATATATAAACATCTGACCAGATTCAAAAATCAAGATTGTCTTTGACTATTTGCAAATAACATGTGAAAACACTTACTTATCCATAAACTTCAAAAATTGATGAATAACTCGAGGAAATAAAATGTTGAAATGAAGTAAAGTAAGATCAACAACAATTCAAATAGCACATAAACAATTTGTTAACGGAGTTTACCCATCTTGGGCTATGTCTCCAGGTCCATTTTTCAATCAGTGAGACCACTCTTTAATGCTAAAATGCCAAAATTACAATGAATGGACCTACAAATACTAAGTTCTTGGAGACACCCTTCAAGTCTGATGATCAATCCTAAAAACAAAAGCCACCACTGAATTCCTCTCGAAATCCCGAGAAAAACGAGTATAAACTTGACTATGTTTTGAACAGGTGCCAAAAGACCCCCTTTTGCATGTATAATGAGACTATGAGTTTCATACATGACAAATGGGACTAAGAATTTTCATACATACCACTTTTACACACAACCAACATCACCATTATATTCCTCTCGAAATTCTCAGAAAAATGAGTATAAACACTCTGTTAGCGCAAGGAGTCACACCAAGACTGCATAAGGGTAAGCCTTACACATCAAGAAATATGAAAAAGAAAGTTGATTTGAAATTATAAGAGAGGTAGGGCTGGAGCTATCTGCTTGAATTGACAACTCATATGAATATATCCCTGCAAATAATCTTCCATATGCAGCAAAACAGATCATCCAAAAGCAATATTTAGCCTTTCAAGGTTTTTAGGTGGAAGAATTTTATGAGGAAACACAGATCTGCAAACAGAATGGCATGAAGATCATTTTCAAGCATACTATTTATACAGTAGAAGAAGAATCATAATTTAAAGATCCTTTTCAGAAGAGATTTAGCAACACACAAGGTAGAAGATCTCAAAGAATCCTCCTAAGCAACCCTCTCACACTTGTTGTTGAAGAAGAACAAAGCTTAAGATTCAAAACAAAGAAAAACATAGCTAAACATCACACATGTTGTTGAAGAAGAACAAAGCTTAAGAGTCAAAACAAAGAAAAACATAACTAAACATCACTTCCTTCTAAAAATGAATTCTTAACACAGAAAATGATAAGATAGGCCATCTTCAAATTAATTCTTTCAAAGTACAAAAACAGAGCCTGTAGGCCTCCCCACTCCTCCTTTTTATCAAATGATGTGTATGTTTTCATATATGGATTCCTCCCCATAGAGTCGAGCTCTTTCTAACTGACCACTAACTGTCATTAACAGAAAATAAATACAAACAACTAATCCTAGCTGATAACAATAACTAATTCCTATAAAGTAGAATTATGTCTCCAGTATTCGATGTATTGAATCCTTCCTTCTTGTATGAGCTGGCAGTTGGGGTGGATGATGAGGTGGAGCTGTTGCTGAAGTGTAAATTCAACTCTGCATGATGATCTGTCTAAGAAACAGAATTGCTGCAATTTCTAAAATTAGAGGATGCCTTCCATTCGAGCAGCAAATCTGATGACTTGAGTTAATCTTGGACAAAACTGTGAACCTTCAAAACTATAGTAGCATTGTGCTCTGTCTTTTATACAGGGGACGCTACGAGAGTTTCCAAAACTGTAAAAATACTTATAATACTCAACCAATTGCCCATAATCCTTTTCCATGGTGATGAAAAAATGTCGTGGATGCCTCTAGAATTATAAACATTCCATCTGTATTGCTAGCTTCAATGATATGCTCTCTAACATATGCAATTTATCTCCCAAACTATTGTAGCAACCTAATAAATTTGCAGAGGTTAATTTAGCACAATTTCCATGCGCAACCTTATTTGCGATCACTTCAACCCCAGCTTTAGAGACCAACTTTACACTAATTCGAGCTCCTGGATTGGAATTCTTAAGATCATAAATAAGAACATCTTGTCCCTGCACCCGCCTGTGATAATGCAGTTGGAAAATATTTGGCCACGTCCCTTAAACCTATTCATCAATCATAGTATATGGCATATGAAAACGCTCCATGGCTTCCTTCATGCCATCGCGCTCATCCTGAAGAGCGGTGTTTGTGTTATACCAGGGTGCATGTATTGCTTTGAACCTTTGAAGCCTTCATAGAATTAAGAAGCTCTTTCTCACAAGGATAAGACACCAACAATCAACGTTGGATCGCTTTGGTGTATGCAAATGTCGAGATTCATGCAGATAAGGCTATCAATTTGTTCTTGGATTCTGCCTTTTCTCGAAGTTGTCGAAATCAAGATCTCTCGCATCAAATGTTTATGCAAAAAATAAGAGCAAGGAACCCTCGGAACCCGACTTCAATGATCGAGCAATTTTGTTCAATATCGAGCCGATTTTGAAAACTAGACAATGCTTGGAGTTTGGAAATATTTGGCGTTGAAACTCTATACCTGTCACTAGAACTCGGGCTATGGACACGTTTCACTTTTATTGGTGGGAATTACCCCACCTTGGCAGGATAAACAAACCTTCTGTTGAATGGTTTGTTCGATACCCAAATGAACGTTTTGACAGCTGCAATCTTACCCTTTAACTCCTGTGAGGATCTCCTTTGGCGCCTCTCCTCGACCTTTGAACATTTGAACGCTTAGTATAAGCTATAGTGCTATGTGTTTTGGCCTCTCCTCGTGGGCTTCTACCATGGCTCTGTCAATTGCTTTGAGCGCTGAATTGTGTGACTAACTGCTGACATGTGTTGTTGTTGATGCAGGTGTTGATAGCTAGCAGCATTGGAGATTGAGATTCAAAGAGCATCTTCAGGCAACATTTTTAATACATGTAGCAAGTGATCCAATGGTTCCAGAAGCTTATTCAGAGCGTGATCTTCAACACCCGTCAGCACCAATAATCCGTTGGGAATCAAAAGAAGTGATCAGTCAGAGTTTAGTCAAACAATTTGCATTAAATTTATTACGGAGATAGGTATAATTAATGATTTTTTAATCTTAAATTCTAATCTGATGATTATGCATTGAAGATGCTGATATATTCTTAGTCGTCTTTCAAAATTAATGGATCGGATTTATTGTTAATAACTTCTTTGCATTTATAAATGCATCCGTTACCCTGTTTACTTTTTAACATTTACCTAATCATATTAAGAAATTATTGTAACATCATATAATTGCCACGTTTAAATGATTAACTTTTGAAATTCTTCAGAGTTTAATTATCTTGCTCAATTAAAATTTTATTATCTGACTAGATTTTATTTTAAAATGAGAATTTTTTTATCAGCCATAACTCTTTTGGCGTTCACCAGCCGCGAGTTAGTGGCTGTGCTAGTAACTATTTTCCTATTTTCCGGCTGTGATAGCTGGCAGCATTGGAGATTGGTCCCTAGAGATTCAAAGAGCATCTTCAGGCAACATTTTTAATACATGTAGCAAGTGATCCAATGGTTCCAGAAGCTTATTCAGAGCGGATCTTCAACACCCGTCAGCACCAATAATCCGTTGGGAATCAAAAGAAGTGATCAGCCAGAGTTTAGTCAAACAATTTGCATTAAATCTATAACTATTTTCCTATTTTCTAGCTAGACATCACCATTAGTTATGATTATCTTAGGCAAATAGGATCTTCGATCCTTTTCTCTTGCAACAATTTTTTTATTGTAATCTATTATATATGAAAGGGAGACATTAATAGAAAGGAGGACTGAGAGAGGCGACTCGAGAGAGAGCTACTAGAGACAACTTATTTCTGTACATTCATTGTAAGTCAATGAGAAGGGAAACTCTTCATGTAGCATTTGATTATCAAAGCTCACTGTGGGTTCAATATCATATTTGTCTCTTTATCTTATCATACTCCTTTCTTTCCTACATAAATGATGAAATGGTATTTGATGAAGAATTCATTGATAACTTGTATTCTATGGATTTTCGAGTAGCAAAGAATTTGTTGTAATTGATAATTTTATACAAGTTTCATTTATGTATCTAAATTCCTAATTAGAAAGAGTTTCTAGTTATGAATGTTTGGTCTTGTGAATGTGTTGATTGAGCAACATGCAAATTGATATATTCATATATTTGTTTCTTATTTCTTTCCTCTTTCATCCTTTAAATCCAAAGTGTTTGAATATTGAACTCACTTACCTTTGATCCATGAAGTGTTGTAGAAGACTCCATGCCCAATGGCCCTGATCATTGATAAACATATGTTTTAAATCCATATTTATGCCTCTCTCCTTTCTCATCCGATTTACCTAATCCACCTTTCAATCAAACAAACCATTGCAATAACTAAGATGTGCTAGGCATGCCCTCCCAATAATCAGAGAACATCTTCTAGCGCTAACACAATTCATGGGAAAAGAGTTTGCATACAAATCTCTCTCTTGTAATAAAGCATATTGGGGCTATGTCATGAGATATGTTCACTCACATTCATTTCTTCAAACCGCTTGAATGCCAATCCATAAAAAAATATTTTAACTCTAGCTAATAGCAAATATTTCAACTTGCCCTATGAGAGTGGTTAGTCAATGGTGGTCCAACTTTAGTTGATTCCCCACATAGAATCATGAAGAGGGGCCTACATTTTAGTTGCCTATACGTTGGTTGGCATCACATCCTTTGACTACCTATTAGTTGGTTTATTTTGTGACATTAATGGGTGCGTTTTGCAGTATTGTAATAAAACCACATATTATTTGCCTTTTTGACCATACATATAATACATTTCTGAATTTTATCATTTATGTTATTTAATTTTTGATTGGTTCAACTCATTTTGGTTTGACATAAATCCCTTGGCGTAAGCAGATTTATTTCCCGTATCTATCGGAAACAAAAATTAATTTAAAAAAATCAAATTTTCTAAATTATTTTACTCGCTACTTTGGAGGTTGGCTCCGACTCTAACAGCCAACACTGCAACCTCCCTCGCTACATGCTCACCGCTTGGCCACATGCTCAACTCCTAGCCACCGCTTGGCCACCTGCTCAATGCCTAGCCACCTTCTCACACTCATCGTCTTCCCATCGCCCCACCCATTATATTTATGATATTCCATTTGTTCTAATCCCCGTAACATTAAACAATGATGTTATTTACACAAGGTTCTTCTACATTAGCGTCCACAATGCTCCACCTACTTGCAGAAACAAAAATTAAAAATCATGTTAGCATCCACAAAGGACCAGATGCGGTTGAAGTTTTCAAAGAAAGGTAGCATTAATTTGGAATTTTTATGAATTAAGTATTCGACTCTCGTTGCTACCCTTTGAATTTTTTGTTCATTTTGTAGCGAGGGATAAATAATTTCATTCCCGAATAAACGAAAATCAATGAAATTCCAAGGACTGAAGTTTATCATACACTGCAAATCAATTGGGAATTTAGTAATGTCATCTATAGACGTGAAATGGGTTTTGGGGTTTTGTAGTGCGAAAGTGGAATTAATTCTCTGCCCTAGACCTTATTACTGTTAATTAATCTTGTACAAGAAAGGGAGTAGTAGCTTCGGTCATGGTTATGCTTGAACTTAGCAACAAGGTGTCGACTTGTAGTGATTAATAAGAGAAAATGGAGCCCTACTAGCGTGCAATGATTAATAAGAGTAAATGGAGCCCTCAGTCGTGTTCAAAGAGGGATGTGAGTGGGGTCGAAAAGAAAAGGAAGAAATGCTTATCTTACCTGAAGGTTGAAATACATTCACAATGGCATACGCTCGGGTTTAAGCAGGCACTATGGTAATGGTAGAAAACCATATATCGTGGGTAACGTGCTATGACACCTGGTGTTCCTTTTTAATTCAAGAATTTAGATCTCTACTTTAATGAAAGTTGAAACAAAATTTTCATTTTGAAAGTTTATCTCAATTTTTGTTTGAGACTGGAAATAAACTTTGGAACAAGTGTTTATGGTAGGTTTGATTTTCGTTAAGGGTTCATTTATGCAAAGCCATTATTTGATTTATGGATTTAAAATATAATTATCAATATTAACTGCACAGAGATATGCGGCTTTTAATGTCTCTCCTGACTGCGTTGGACTACTCGTTTCAGGCGCTTGGACTACTCATTTCAGCTGCTCGGTGGATGTAAAATATTTGACGTATTTTCAAGGTTTTATTTTTTGATTTTTTTCATTGGTATATGTTTCAAGAAATTTTGCTTGAAATTCCGTGAGAAATTGTTGACACTGTATCTGTGAGTGCTAGAGTTTCTATAATTTAAGCAATGCTTTCAGTGAGAAATGCCCACATTTTATGCACATCTATTATAAATCCTTTAGCGGTTGCACCAAATTCCTTCGAACTAAGAAATGCAGATAGCAATAACAAAGCAATAGAAATAAGAATAAGTCGGTGTTTGTAGGTAACAACAAAAGATCTAGATACTGGTTTTCCAGTCATACCAATCCAGATATATTATTATATAATGTATAGACAAAGATGATGAAGGTGGCGAGTCCCTTTCATCATCATGGCATATATGGAAGGCGTTGTATATACCCGGATGTTGAGTACAAACTTTTATTTTAAATCTTTGTAATCTTCCGTAGGTATGTTAAATTGATGACTAAATCATTTTAATTTTTTTGCCATTCCACTTGTTTCATGGATTCCGTCCTAGGTGATTTCACTATATGAATCCCTAATCAATGAATTTTAGCCATTCCATTTATTTTAGGGAGTGCATCTCTTTAGTATTCGTATGACTGACTTGTGGCAAGGGAACCTAATTAAAGTCTTCGTCTCTATACAATTTCATTGGAAAGTCTTTGTGACTATTTCAAGTTGGCTTTTTAACAAACGGACTGTAATATGAACAAACTAAATTTCAAGACATTAAAGTTCGAGAAAGTTCAAACAAAGTTTCAAACAAAAGTTTATGCCACAATAAAATCATTTTTAGAAAAATTCTTTAACTCTTCAAAAGTTCAGAAAATGCCTTAGGCAGAGTTTGTATCAAGTATGTAGCTACAACCCCTCAATCCTTTCTTATGCCTTTGAGGACTCTTCGATATCCAAGCTGGTTTTTACGAGCTGAGATAATGTGCACCAGACTATGTTATTCAAGCTGCTCTCGTTGGGTTCGACCACACGCTTAATCTCTTCTTGAAAAAGGCAGCAACAAATCTTGGCATAACAAAACTTGAACGCATGGCTGAATAAAGTGAACGCAACTATCGCCCTTGTTTGTGATAATCATTAGTCCTTCGGATTGTTCAATCATAATCTAGTGAATTAAAATATGTAATCTTCGAAAGAAAAACATATGTTTTTACTAATTACGATTACACATAAAATATGTTATTATTATTCACCATTACCTACAACGAATGACATGGCAAATAAGAAAAGATGAACAAAATGTTCTAATATGTTTTAAAATATATAACATTCACTATAATGTTACTCCACGATATATATATATATATATATATATATATATATATATATATTTATTGAATTAATGGTGAAATGGAGGAGTTTTCTATTATTGGATAAGGTTCAATTTTAATGAGGACATCTTCTGAAATTTAAAGTCACTAAAGTTACCTTGAGGTAGTAATCTAAAGTCACTAAGGTTACCTTGAGGTAGTCATTGGAATTTTAACCCTCGAAATTATACACAATTACTATTATGAACCTAGGCCATGACGTCTCCGTATAATGAAGTTTTTATTCTTTTGACATTTAAATCAATGTGTTTTACAAAATTTGCATTGGCCAATTTTCGTTAAATTTAAAATTTTAATTAATCGTTCGCCTACATATTTCAATTTATTTCACTTCGATTAATTAATTTCATCTATGGTATCATAATTAACATTTGTGTATATCCTCGATGAATATTGATTCATGCTTCTTATATATCCTCAATGAATATTGATTCATGGTATCATAACCAAAATTTGTATATATCCGACGGGTACCACGCAGCATGATTCTTCCATGGGAAACATGAGATAAAAAAAAATTCTAGATAAGAAGTGTGTCATGTAATGTCAGGTGGCTACGACTTTCATCTAATGTAACAACAATGACACCTTTATCACATGCCATTACTACCCTCTGGGAACTATGTTGGAGCCATACCATACTGAAACTTGGCGCCTACCATTTACCATTCGTTCTCCAGCTGGGATTTCCAGTTGCCTCCCTGACATTATGTCAATATTTCACAGTACAAATTATATTCATGATTATATTAATTTGCATCCAATACGTTTGTATTTCATTCTTGGGATGTAATTGCACATAGTCTTGTTTGATATTCATATTGACTGATTCCTTCAGGTAGTTTACTTTCCATCTTATGTTTTCACCTAATATAACTAATGGAAAAATAAAAGAAAAGTAGATAAATAAATAAATACAAATTCACACTCCACCCATATCTTAATATCATATAAAAAAAATTAATGTTTTTTGATGCATATCAAACATTGGTTAACATGGTTGGATGTTATGTAAATATTATTGTAATTTTGTTTCCTCCGTGGTTACTTTCACTAATTTTCACAAATGCGGGCTTTTTGGGATTTGGCAATATACTAGAACAACCAGAACAACCAAAGATCATCAATATAACATTAGAGATAATGGGACGGATCCCTGCATTAGCTTGGAGGCATAGAAGGGCAACGTGAATGCATTGTACATCTTGTTCCTCCATGCATGTTTTCCTTACAAGTTACCATGGAATCTATCATATCCAAAGGACATCGTCCTTGTATAATCTCCATGCCTAGATTACAACAAAATCAAATGCATTGTCACTTGACAATGGACTTCTCTATTTTGTTACAACAAAACATTATTTTAAAAGAATAGATATTAGTTAAGATGAATCATTGTTAATTAAATATTATTACATGGAGATAATTTAAATACATCAAACAATAACTTGTTCTAGTTATTATAATTAATTGGCACTCATTGGCACTCATTCCCAGTGTTAGTGTTAGGGTTGGACAATTTGTGTGTTTTTGGGGTGACTACCGCACAAAGCAACAAGCCTTGTAATTTTCACCTACGTCACATTAATAATGGAATATACTGTAACATTAGCTAAAACATTGATAAATAATTATTTTATTTCATGAAATGTTTTAACTTTAATAATGATACATTTTGGGTGATGTTACTTTGGCTAATGCACTTCACTTAAAATACATACGAGGTAGGGACTAGTTGCTTTGCAGCTATTTCCCTTGTATTCAATTACTTTCATCAAACAAACCAATTGGGAGTGCCCAGTTTCCATGGAGAGTATTTATGCTTTTCAATTTTTTTAGTTTGAAACTTGGTCTGTGAATGCTAACTCGTAAATTGATTATTCCTTAGAAAATAAGGTAGGAAGTGATAATTAAAACTTTATTTGCTATATATACTAAAGTCCATTATTAAAATATCTATGCATGCAATTGATGTGTCGATATGGACAAACCAATTATAGAGTTTTTTTTTATAGTTTTGAATTTTCCAATGAAAATTGGAATTTAATATTGTGCATGCTTCTTCTGGAGATTTAACTGTGTGTGAGTTTTTGAAACGTCCGACGTTTTGAGTGGACAGTCCACCCATCATCAGGGACAAAAATAACTCTGAGAATGATTGGATAGAGTACGCTGGGGTGAGGATTAAATAGGGTGGAATATAGCCGTTGGCGAGAGACGTTGAGAGAAATTGAAATTAATGATTGAAAAAAGGAAATAAGAAGGGTGAGAAACCCGTTGAGGGAAAAAATAAATTAAACATGTGATATGAATGTAGAATTAAAATATATGGATTTATAGAGATGTGAGGAAGAGATTAAAAGTTTTGATTAATATAAAAAAGATGAAAACTGGTCGTTTGAAAGGAAGTAAATAATAAAAATGTGAAAGGAAAAAAGATTAAGAAGGGTGAGAAATTAGTCGTTGAGGAAAAAGTTGATTAGAAATGTAAATTATGAAGGAAATTGAAATTAGTGAAATTAAAGATGAGATTAATAGGATTAAAATTACTATAAAGGATAAGGATTTAACAAAGGAGAAGGAATTACAAGTTTTTATTATGCGAAGGGTGGAAATTAAGAGAGAGCAAAGACAAAGGTTAAAAGGGAGGAGAAAGAGTTTTAAAATAAATAAAATCTAGAAAAGTAAAGGGGGGGAAGGATGAAGAAGAAGGGAAATTTAGAGAGATGTTAGAGGGGTGAAGATAATCCCAAGAGGTGAGAATAAGTGAGCAGAGGAAAAGGGTGCAAAGATAAAGGAAGGTTGCAAGAGAGGGGGGAGAGAAAGGGAAGAGATAAGAATTATCTAAGTAAGTGGTGGATAGTAGGTTTCCATGATTGGCTTAGTTTATAACCATCTTCTCGATTAAAGTTGTTGGTATGTTTTTTTTATTTCAAGAGCTTCACGAATGATCTGGGAGGAGTAATGAGGTGTTGGTGCAAGGCTTTTTTCTTGGTTAAAGCATATAATATGTTTGGTGGTGTTGGAGTGTTTTGCGATCTCTGATTTGGATACGCGGTTGTGGAGGGTGTCAAGCATGTATTCTTTAAGACGAGTTTTGATTGAGTGACCTATTTGGCCAATGAAGGATTTTCCACAGAATTAGGGAATTTATATACTCCTTGGCTTGACATAGGGTCGGATTTATCCTTGGCAGTCCTACTCCAATCTTACCTTCGAATTCCTTCCCCTCGAGTAACTCCATGAAGGTCTCATCACATGTTGCTTTACCTAACCCTAATTCCTCTCTTAATCACCCTAACACTAATCCCTCTATCCCATCGAATGGGTCACCTTTTAATTACCCTAACTCTAATAATTCCAACAATTCTATTATTTTCATCCATTCTTGTTCTAATTTTTCCTTCACTAATTGCTCCTCCCCCTCAATTTCTTATCCAAAATCTGCCTCTTCATCACCTTTTAATACCAATCCCCCAACCTCAACTGTAATTAATTTGTTTTCTCTTAATCTTGACCCACYCACCATAAGTCTCCTTGAAAAAGGTTTCAATTATGTAGTTGTCCCCAATCGCTTTCTAATTGAAGGCATTCTATGTTCCATCAAATCCATCACGCACCATCTTCCCACACATGATGYTGAAGAGATTCGATAAGAGTATGGTAGACTTCTTCGTCAAGCCAAGTTGCAAGAAAGAACATCAAAACCCTTTTTAAACCCCATAAAACCCTTAAGCATCTTTTTAGAACTGCCAAGGATAAATCTGACCCTATGTCAAGCCAAGGAGTGAAAAATTGAGAATTATATCAAGAATTACACAAGAAGAAACAACATTTCACTAGCAGAAGCACAGTCATGATTCTTATCGAAGACCCACGAAAGATTTTTAGAAGCTATCTGAAATCCTTGTTTGAGTATATCAACAAATCTGATAGTGCATAAATTGATGTCGGACAAAAAATTAACATGATAATGCAAGTTTTCACAGTTAGTCATAATGCTAGAAATTTTCTGGATTGAACTGTGTGTCTGGTTTTGTAACGTTGGACGTTTCGAAACTAGACACACAGTTCAATCCATAAAATTTCTAGAAAAAATAACCCTCAAGCTTACAAATGGGTCGAAGGAATCTGCACAAGTGGTTCGAAAGAATTACCAAAGATTACATAACAGAACAAGCTATTGAGGATCGAACATCACTCGATACAATAAAAGACAAATTCTACAAGGAGTTACATGGCAAATTTTTGCGCACCATTCCCAAACTGCTTCATAAWTTTTTGCTCGACAAAGGCATAGGAAACATTGTTGAATTCTGACCTCGACTTGGTACACCACCACAAAATAGTCACTGGGAAGAGAGAGACGAAAAGTAGGTCGAATTCTTAGAAGCAAGGTGCAAAGATACAAAACAAGCRTGGGACTAGTTCTCGAGCAAATAAACATGGCCATCTTCATCGACTCTGAGTAAGTCGGGGTGGCGTTCAGGGGTGAGTTGATCCGTTAGATGCCATAAGAAAAGAGCATACCAGTGTTCGTTCAACTGAAGCATAAATGTCTTCGAGAGGAAAGCAAATTTACAAATAAATTTTAGACATCCAAAAATTGGAGCGTGACAAGAGACAAAAGAAAAGAGAGGAGATTCACAACCTATGGAACAACCAAAAGTCGAATAGAAAAATGGTCGAAGAATATTAGCCTAATAGAGCGCGTGAGCAGTCTAAGTCTGAATAAAATCGATCATAGCTGGCAATAACAACAACCGTGGCGATCCTCGATAGAAGTAATAAAGAAAAGTTGATAGAGGCTAGCATGGGCGCCCATCAACTGAAAAACCAAGCTGAAATCATAGATTACAAAGAGTCGGGACCTACGATATGCACTCCTCATGTTCAAGAAACCAACCCTCGAATTAGAGAATTCCTTCAAAAGACTTCAGATCGACAAAAAATCTTCAAGATTATGGTATGGAACCAGCGAGCATGGACATTTAGGCGACACACTCATTGTTGAGCCAGAAAGGAATGAAGTTGATAAAATTTTCACTCACATCAAGGATCTCACAGACCTGCCCCCCCTGCCAAATCTCATATCAAGAGAACAAAATAATTTAGTAGAGTATAGTTGTGAACCGACACATTTGTTAGAACAACGTATCGTCGAATATAAAGGCCAAAGTTGTCAGACTGAAGAAGTAACTTGTAAAGAAAGAAAGAAGCAATTACTCCTCGAATACCACCTAACAACAGATTGACCAAAAGACAAGGCAACGCGTCAATCTCCAACTGAAACTTCGAAATCTCAGTCAAAACTTGTAGTGATTCAAACATCACAAAAGCTATTTTTCCCAAGAAGAAAATAACAATGGGACTCAACCACATTCCCATCTATGAGGGAGATGAGGACCCAAGAAGACATTGGTTTGTATGCAAGAAATTATGGGATGCAACAAACATCACAGATGAAGATAAGAAAATGACACAATTTGGTGTTGCTCTTCAACATTGTGCTCTAACATGGTTAATGAATTTCACAGAAAGTCAGAACTGGTCAAAATCATAAATAAAGAGGATTTTTTTTTATCATATTTTAAGGTCCAATATTCTACACACTTGGCCGCACAAAAACTGAAAGAAATAAAGCAACGACTAGGCGAGTCGGTCTGCGAATACGACAAAAGATTCAAAGATCTACTTAGCCAAATCCCATCGACAATCGATCAAAGTCTACTAGTACAATGGTACATAGCTGAATTACTACAATGAATCAGAACTCCATTACGAATCTAGAAGATAACCTCATGTGAAGACACATTACAGAAAGCGCAATGTGTTGAGTCGGACGATGACATCCCATCGACTTCCTTGTCAACGGAAAGGCTAGAAGAAAAAATAGAACATCTCCAACATACCATTAAAAATATAACCTTAATAAGAAGCGAGGTGTGGTGTACCACATGCTGTGAAGATGGTCACACCAAAGATACTTGCAGCCTCAACGATCAAGTCCCAGGAGCAGCGGATGCATGACGAGTACAAGCAAAACATATTGTAACATATGTGAAACCTTGACCGACCATACAATACAAGATCGTCTACACAACTTGAAAAATACCAAGTGGTGCCATATTTGTGAAATGCACAGCCATAGAACATCTGAGTGCTGACTAAATGCACGAAATAGAACAAGTGTGCACATAGTCTATCATACATAAGCAACTGATTAGAATCACAACTACGAGAGAAGAATTGATTACTATGGTCGAGGTCGAGGTTGAGGTCGAGGCGACTACGATTGAGTTGGGTTCCAAGGTTGCAGTCGAGGTCAAGGTTGACCTTACTGTTATAATTGTTGGAAAGATGACCACATTAGCCTCGATTTCCCAATAAAAGATCGGATCAACTTGAAATTTTGTAACATTTGTGGCGTCGACGATCATTCATTGGAAGATTGTCCAATAATACTTGATAAGATCATGACCAAAAAGAACGTAAACGTCCTACACACAGTCTCGAAAGAAGAAGTGTTAAATTCAAATAAATTACATGTCATTACTAGATTAGGCGTAGAACAGGATAATATCGCCTTACATGATCGATAGCTAGGAAAGTCTAGTCAGTTTCCAAATCCAAACAAATAAGAACAAATTATGAGGGAAGCGCTTAAATTCTTAAAAAATTATAATCAAGACCAACCAAACAGAGGAAGACAAAACAAAGACATTGTACAAGAATGATTAGAACTCTCAAAATAAAAGCATTCAATCGGTAAATTGTTGGATCTACTTAATATACTAAGAGAGTATAAAGAAGGACAAAGACCATCTAAGGATGTTAGACAACTTTCCTATAAGAATAAATATTGTGACCCATAGGTCAACTTGGAAATTCATGGGGTATTGATTAATCAGGCAGTCGTCGACTTTGGATCATAAGTAAATATCCTACCTCGAGATACGTGGGTACGGATGGGTCGGCCCTCATTAGCACCAACAGTGAATTACCTAAAGCTGGCAGATCAAAGATTAATAGAGCCTATTGGTATACTTGGAAACATCGAAACTCATATTATGGGAATACCGATATCAATAGACTTCGAAGTAATTGACTTAGTTGAGGGAATGCCAACATATGCAACACTTGTTGGTCGACCATGGGGACGACAAATGAAAGCAAATATCTTTCTCAAAAAGGACAGAATCAAGTTAAAAGGGAATGGAAGAAAATTAATAATTCCTATGGACCCTAATGAAGGGAAACCTTGGAGTGACTCATTGGATGAAGATCATGAAGCGTGATGTCTGTACCAAATAGTCAATGAACAAAGAGATTATGTTGAACCAAACGTGCAAGGATAAATCTTAGTAGAATATCCCCTATCGGTCGGACACAATTCTGACTCAACACTATACAACTGGCAGATTGAAAATTATGAAGCACACTCAAAAGATTGTTGGACCATTCAATCCATCCCAATTAAACGTTCCAGAACATGCTATTTAATTCAAATAGTACCTATAGTGTATGAAAAGAGACTTCGACAAACTCCTACACTTATTCTGACCGACAACGTGATGAAAAAGTTGTTACGCTACAATGAATGAAATGCTTCATCGACGCATGTTGAGGAAGTTTCTAAATCTGTCGGAGAACAAGGCAAAACCCAAAGCCTCGTGGAAACCTTCATAGGCCAAGCCGCAAGATGGTGGGAAACATATTCCCCAAGACTATAAACATGGACAATTGTATCAACTTACTTTGTATAACGCTTTGGAGAAAAGAAACTATCTAAAGAAACCGACGTCCCTATCTTCAAGGTTGGGTACGACCCAGTCGAACATATCCATCGTTGTGAGAATGAATGGTGCAAAATAGGATATAGAGATGATAGGGTATGGCCACACATGTTTCCAAACACACTAGATGAAACACCAAGTACAAAATCGAAGAAGCATGTGGCCATACACTCAATTGGTTTGACATAAAGGAATTTTTTATCAAAGACTTCAAATTTATTTCGGAGGAGGAACATCTAAGAGAAACAACACAACAAATTAAAAGATTCCTAGAAAAACAAACACCAACTATACAAAAAGAAAAAGGGAATATGACGGTCGACGTAGGATCATCATTGAATTTCCACCTTGTTTCAACAGAGAATAATGAAAATACAACAACATAAAGAATCGATATGGAAAATACAATCTGTCCTGGCTAGAGTTCTTGATGGAAAAATGACCACCCAATGATGCAAAACTATGTAAAACCAATATTAAAAATATCCAAGGAAGAAAATGAGGAAATTGAAAATCCAGGCTTCCTGGAAAGCTTCACCAAAATCGAAGAAGGGGATCGACATCTCGAAGAAGCTAAACCACCAGAGTGGATGGATGTTGAATTAAAGACAAAAGAATTCAATATATCAAATGATGATCGACCAAAAATGGCACGAGTAGGCGACTATTGGATGGAGAAGGAGACAATCGACATAGTCGACTTACTCAAAGAATAACAAGATGTATTTGCAAGAGACTATAAAGACCTAAAAGGACTTGTAGAAGAAATGGGAGAAATGAAAATTGAACTCATTCCTATAGCAAAGTCGATCAAAAAGCGATCTTACAAATTAGCTCACAAATACAAGCCCATCGTCCAGAAGGAAATCAAGGGAATGTTATCAACAAGCATCATATACCCAATCGACAAAGCAGAATGGGCAAGTCCTATGGTGGTTCAACCGAAGAAGCACGACCCTAAAAAGTTAAGAATTTGTGTTGACTTCAGAGGTCTATGTTATCCCCGATATCTAGGGATAACTAGGAGATCATGTCTCGAGGCCCACATGGTCCTAGACATGGAGTACCGAGAGCAGGAGCGACTTGAGCATGGCCCTGGAGGGCCCATCTTTCTTCTTCTCAGCCAGCTTTGTCCTGTCAACAGTACCAGCTTCCATCACTACCGGCCTGGGCTTGCATCAGAAAGGACTCTTGCTCCATGAGGTAATTGGTCCGAGGTATCATGGTATGTGTCATATTTGATCATTATAACCTTCTTATATATGCATTAGGTTCCTTTCATTTCGGATGACTGCTTGGATCTTACACTAATCCACNAAGTTGATATTCATGGGTTTTGGTTAGCCACCAAAGGGGGTTTGCAGAATCATCGTCCACTCCCACCATCTTGTCACTTTTCCATCTTATATCCCGCTCATCCATCCCATTCCCCTAGTCTGGCCATTAGGAGGACCATCCAGGGTACATCTTGTCTTGTGGGAAGAAGGAGCTAAAGGCCCAGGGGGTAAAAGTAGCTGGTAAAAGATAAAAGCCATAGGAAAATGAAAACCTAGAGATGCTTCGCCCAGGGGATCCCCGAGAAGGCAATAAAATGCCTCTCAATAAGAAACTGAGGGACCCTAAGAAAAAAATGAAATAAATAAATGCAATACCTAACCAAGATGATGGGAGGTCTCATCATGAGCCGGCCCATTATGTTCATAGGTATTTAGCGGTATGACATTGCCAACATCTGGTCACCAAACCAGGGTAGTGACCTTTGGTTGCATGGCCAAAGGAAAGGGGGTCTCATCACGAGCCAGCCTTCTCATTTCTGCGAAGATACTAGTGGGTAACGCTGTCAGCTCTGGCCACCAAGCCAAGGCAGTGTCCTCTTCGTCAAGGCTTGTAGTAAAATGCAAATAAAGAAAGATAAGGCAAAAGGGG
>JASDQU010307680.1:19610-36208 GCA_032191745.1 Picea mariana
TGGCTCTCGCTGCTGCATGTAAATTTAACAGCTAGGTTGACAACAAAATCTGCTTCTTTGTTTGCCTCTCTTTTAATATGCTCGAACCAAATCCCCTTGAAATCTTTGATTGCCTTCTTAATCCCTTCCAAAGGAACCTTCAAGATGCCTGGCAGGATTCTTGGTGGCCTCAAAACTCTTCCACTGTTGCTTGAGATAGATGTGAAAGAAGAACCAGAGACACTCCCACATCCAAGGTTGAGAAATTCTTGGTAGTATTAAAGAAGCTAGTTATACATCTTTTGGATGATATACTGTGGTGATGCTGATGCTGAGTGCGTCTGACCCTCATCTGAGCTCCACAATGGTCTGTAAAAATGTTGTGAGATTCAGACACGGCAAAAACTTGGCCATCTTGGGACTCTGAAAAATTCGGTGGTGCCTCAAAAATTGGTTTAAGATTCTGCAAAACCTGGGAAATAAAAAATTCAAAATACAGGAAATTTTGTGAGGAAAAAATAATAATGACAATGTTGGGCGAGTTTTGGGCAAGTTTTGCCAAGTCTGACAACACTGGTCTGTAATATGGGTTGTAGGGAAGTTGACATAGAAGGTCAAGAGGTTCCACTCAAATGGGGAACTTATGGGGGAGGAAATATATAGAATTGGAGATTGTCTGACCTATTAGTGGTGCTTTGAAAACAATGACTGTTAGAATGAAAATTGCAGAAATATGGTTGTCTTTCCAGCTTGCTTCTTAAATTGCTGTTAAAGAGGGAACTAGAGAAACAACCTAATAAGTATCAGAAATTAAACAGAGAGAGAGAGAGAGAGAGAGAGAGAGAGAGAGAGAGAGAGAGAGAACTGTCAAGTTTGTATTTTCTACCCCCTCCCACCTAGGGGTAACTAGAGAAGGTCATGCCTCATGATCCACATTTGCAGACAGTGATCCCAGACATGATGATCAGCATTCTCCACAGACAGCAGCCCCTCAGATGCCTCCCCCATCATCATAGCTCAGCTCATTCATTGATCAGCATGGTTCATCTGATGATGGCGGTCCAGCACACATGAGGTACACTAGTCATTGTTTCATATAAAGTTTTACATTTAATACATTAGGCATTTAACTGAGGATCATGGGTTGAAGTCAGATAATGGATCATGATGCTTGGAAGTTATGCTCTTTGCCTTATTTCACCTTGGTGGCCATCATTTGTGTCCTAGTCCAGTGTTGTGACTCTTGGGGAACGAATTAGGAGGCCTTGATAGGGGTAACGTACCATTCCTTTTCATACTTAGCATTTTTCACCTTGATTCCTTCTTTTGTCCTACCTTCTGGAAATGGCTGTTACATGTATCCCAGAAAGGTCCGTGCCTTCATCCTCCTATGAGAAGAAGGGGCTAGAATGCTCGAGGTTGATGCAGCCGGTAAGAAAAGAATGCGAAGTGCATGCTATACATTTAAAATGCAAAAGAAAAATCGGATATAAATGATAAATCAAAAGCCAATAATAGCTTGAGCTCTACCCCCTCGCTATGAGGCGATCGCCCCAAGTCCTAATGCACTTAATGCATATCAAATCAAAAGGACTTCATGAATCCCAGTAAAAATAATAAATGCATGAATCTGAAAAGGGGACTTGCTAAGCAATAAATGAACATCAAAACACAAGAAGGGGTTTGGAATACATGTTAGATTTTGATAGCTCGGAGGTACTTCTGCATTATTGTGTCTAGGAAGAAGTCCGAGCAAATGTCTCTCTTAAGTAACTTTATAAAATGTATTTATAAAGTGAGTATATAAAGTTAAGTTGGGGCTTTTATTATTTTAGGGGAAGAAGTGACTTTATGATATTTGAGTGACTTAAGTGACTTAAGTCATCTCAATGAGGGAAAAAGTCACATCTGTCTTAGAAGATCAAGGGTCACGGAAGATGAAAGGTCACCCTAAATGAGTCATTAAAAACAACCATTGAGGAGAGTAGGGCGTACATTTCAAGGTGAGCTTGGATGAGAGCTTGAGGGAGACGAAGAGGCACACATTCCAAGAGAAAGAGAGATTGAACTGGAGAGAAAGGAGAAGTAGCAGCAGCAGCAAGTGGGCAGACCTTCCTAGGAGAAGTGAAGGCACAATTCCCAAGACAAAGGCAACATTTATTACCTGGTCTGTACAGCTAAGTAACAGGCCATACAGTACGAATTTGAGGAGGGCCGTACAACTATGTATGCACAGAAATCGAGGCTGCAGATGGCACAGATTTCTAGGTGCTGATTTTGTTGAGTTTTTGGTCCATACAGTTTGTTTTTAGAATGCTGATACTGTGCACAAATACCGAGGAGTTTGTGCTGATGTTGAAGATTGTACAGTACAGGTCGTACTTCTGAATCCTAGCACAGTTTTCGAGGTAGATTTCTGTTGCAGATTTTGTGGGTTCTTGGCATAGAAATAAATGTGTTTGTGAGCACTGTTTGTAAGTTCAGAACTGTGTAATTAATGCTGTAGAAGATTGCTGTTGTAAACTCAGAATATTTCTCTGCGAAGCTTAATAAAAAAGACTCTCTTGGACTGGTTTTCCCATGTTGGGTTTTTCCAGGGGCATTTCCCAGAAATTCTAAGGGTCAAATGTGGTGATTTTGTTTGCTGTTCATTTATATTTCCGCTGCTATATTTTCAGATTGCTTAGTCTCTTGTATTTCTGCTCATAGTTATAGTAAATGCATGTGGTTCCATTGCTTTATTGGTGAATAACTATAGGAGGTTGAAATCTTGTGTTGGCTAAGTGTTTGAGATCAGTTTTCAACAATATACACATTGCCGACGAAAGGGTAACTCAAGTACCAAGCGCTCCCTCTACAAAGGCGTTCATGGAGATGAACCCACACGTGGCCTTGCATATCAATGACACCACGACCATGAAGTAAACCCCATACCATCTCATTCACTTATACTTACACTTTGAAGGGTTTGTCTTGAGGTAGTGTGAAGTTTGAAGAAGATACCTAATGTGAATTTCTTTTGTGGCTTACTTTGTATGATTCCAATGACTCTTGTATCTTGTAATGGTTGCTCTTACTTGATTCAACGAGCCTTTCTTATTGATGATGCACACCTGGAGATGGTCCTTTTAGGGACGTTTTGATGCTTGCACCCAAGATGTTGCACACTATATGGAAGATGTTAGGCCTTTAATGATGAGCGTTGGACTTCTTGATGACTTGGCATGCCTTGAGACATCTTCCAGCAGCTCCTGGACCTTGAACGTTGCATTGACAAGCTTGGACGTTGCAGATACAATTTGATGTGCCACTCAGAGGCCAGGAAGCCCATGCACTAAACATTGCACCCTTTGAGGATGTTAGGGTTTGGATGGATCCCATTGCCCTTGATGATGATGATGCACCTCTTTGGAGAGGTTATGGACCCCATATCCACCATGATGTCACCTTAGGAGCTTGGGATGTTGCACACATGATGATGACGTCATGCTTGTGTGAGATGTGATTGTTGCTTGAGTCGACCTAACACATGAGTGATGAGTTTGCACTTTGATGATGATGAGGTGTGACCCTATTGATGAGGGGATGTGACCTTTCATGATGCTTTGCACCTTTTAGGGATTGATGTGACTTTTGGAGACTTTATACCCCTTGAGGAGATGACGTCACCCTCTTTTGGCATCCTACACTCACACGTGTGGCACTTTTAAAGGACGTTTTGATGTATTAGCATTTTATCTTTATGTTGGAGGCAATTTTGGGGGGTCGGCTTGAGACCTATCCACCTTGTATCTGTAATGTCCCCACTTTGGGACATCATCACAGTGCAGAGATTTATGATGACCAGAGTAGCCAGATGGGTGTTATAGCGAGTACAGGGGTTATTGAGAGGCATTGTGGGGTCCATCTTGCATTGCTCATCATATTCCATCATTATGAGCCATTTGCACAGGTTGGCTTTGGTTCCGTGGCATTCCGACGATTTCCATGATTTTGACTATTTCGAGCTATAAGTTAATGGAATTCACCGAATAGGTCATTTTGGGCACATTAATTGGAGGAACCTCTCAGTGTAATAACTCATTGGAATCGGGGAAGCAACACTACAGGTTGGGATGGTGAGAAGTGACTTTCAGTGGCCAGGGAAGCCACAAGGAGAGATAAGGAGCTTTTCAGAGGTAAAAAGGTTAATTAATTAATTAAAGTGATCTAATTAATTAATTAAATATTAATAAAATGAAAGTCACTTTGGAGGGACAAGGTGAGCCAAAAAGTATAAAGGAAAGACAAGGGTCTCTTCTCATGGATTCATGTATGATTATCATTTGATATCTGGCTTCTAGCTAGTGAGCCCAACATTGGGGGTTTTGACTTAACAAACCCTAGAGGACGATTCGGTGGTGAAAGATTCCACCTAGCTTGTCCCAAGCTTGGTCTCGGAGATGCAATACTCTCCCACACCATTCTAGTCAGATCTACATCAGTGCAAGAGGGTTCTACACCAGCCACAGGCACAAGAAGAGATGGGGGACGTCCCATCTAGGGTTTTCAACAAGGGGGGCGCACCATTCTTGGAGAGAGATTTGTTCTAGCTGAGGAGAAGCGATTTTGGGAATTCCAGGTATTGGGTTTTTCTTGCAGGTGTCTTAGCATCATTCTTGGTGGTTTCTGGAGGCATTTCAGTGGCAGGTTTATTTGTATGGATAGTGGGACGATTTCCCAAGAGGAGGGCGCACCATTATTTGGAGGGTAGCTAGATCTAAGGATCCAACAGGTATTTTGATGCTTTGAGCACTTGGGTATTCATTGCCGTGCCTCGATCTATCATTCTAGTGGATTGGTGGAGCTGTTGGAGGTCTCTAGGAGAGGCCGAATTATTAGGGTTTCAGTCATCCAGTGGGGCGTACCATACATTGGAGGAGTTTCAGATCCACAGGGTTTGAGAGTGGCTTTGGAGATTTGAGCACGTGGGTTGTCCTTGCAGTTGTCCGACCTATCATTTGGCATATTTCTTGGGGTGATTGGACATATTTGACAACAGGGTTGAAATATTGAGGAGCTTCAGCATTGTAGCAGGACGTGGCACCTTCCAGCTTGAGAGTTTAGCATCCTTACGGCTAGATTTACTTGTATCCAGTCTTCAGTGTATATCCAACGTTTGGAGGCTTATTGTAGTCTTTTATTGGAGCATTTTGTAGCAGCTCTATTGTCTATCTTCTTGGCCATCTGTTGAGCATTCTAGATCGACATCTTCATTGTAGCAGGTTCCTCTATTTCATGAATAAAAGCAGATTTGAGATGTTTTGGCTTGTCTATCATATTGCATATGGTTGAGGTATGTCCATAATTATATCTTCTTGTTTATTGCTGCAAACATTCATATAAACACATCAGTAAACCCTAAGGCTGAAATCAAGAGGCCATTCAACAAGTAAACACATCTAACAAGTAGGTCAGCCAAGTGTTTGACGAAATACCACAACCAGTAAAAGTTTTTAAAAGACACAAAAACTGTGATGATCCTGGCATAATGGCTTGGGATCATTACAGTGTCATGGATTACTATGTTTTTAGGGGATTTTAGAAAGATGAGGAGCCAGGCTTGTTTCATATTTGTAGAGGATGGTTTCCTCATTTGTAAATGATAACTCATCTCTTGTGGAGAATCACTTCTAAAACTTGTTTACTCTCTTATTCATCATGGAGAACTCATGCACACTTTTGGGAGAATGATCTAGTGGATGCTTTGCAAGTATTTTGTGGATGATTTTATTTCTAGGGTTTCTTTCATGCCAAACAATTTGACTAGTAAGTGTTCTTTTCAATTCTTGGATGGTTTATTGTTGATGTATTAAGTGAATGCTTTATCAAAGTGGTGATTTGCATGTTATCTTGTTTCTCTTGGATAAACTTTGTCTTGATACCCGAAGGGAGATTTGTAGTGGATTGTCTTCCATGTTATCATTCATTTAAAGCTTGCTAAAGGACACAAGGGTTTTTTAAAGGTTTGTAGTGGATTACCCTAGTCTTGGTTTTATAGGTTAAAATTCTAGGGTTTGTAGTGGACTACTCTAGGGTTTTGACCAAAATCCATTTTAGATCTCTTACTAAAGGTTCTTAGAAGACATAGGATGGCCTCTTAGGGTTTGTAGTGGACTACCTTAAGTTGTTTCCCTAAAGAATCAATACGCAGGGTTTGTAGTGGACTGCCCTAGGGTTTGTTTCTTGAGTCTTTTTTTTTCCTTTGGTCTCCATAGAATTTGCACCTTAGACTCCATATGCCCAAGGAAGCTAGACGACCCCATTCTATTCTCTTGCAAGTTGACCTTAACACCCTAAACCTCTCTCTCTCTCTTTGACGTCTTATGCTAGTTCTAGGTTTAATTGCATGGCATCTTCATTTGTTTACCATTCCTAACCTAACATCTTGCATTCTTTACTTAAAATTGTCTTTAACATCATTTATTGCATAGTTGTTGTAGTTTTCAGCCATTAGGGCTTGACGTCTTGCATGATTAAAGTAATTTTATGTCATTTACATTTTCATTCATCATTGGCCATTTAATGTGTTAGTTTAGGCTTGCATTTCATCTCTATTTCATAGCATTCTTGTCAGTTTAGGATTGTTTATTTATTGCTGTCATAACTTGTTATTTGTTGAAGTGAATCATCTTCTATTGCAAGTTTTATTACAGAGATTGGTTTTTCTTTGATAAGTAGTGTTTCGGGGCATTTATTTTACTTATTTGATCTAGTAGATGTCATTTATCGCCTTGAGACCAAGGCTATGGGGGAGTGTCCCCCCCCTCTCGAACCTGCTCCCGAAGCGTACTCCGAACGAGAGTGAAATTTGGGAGCGTGCTCCCTCAAGCTAAAATGCGCTCTCTGGTTTTTTAAGGAGCACTCAGGGAGAGTCCAAGGAGCGAATGCTCCCTGGATGCTCTTTGAGTGTTCCCAAGGAAAAAAAACGCTTCCTAAAAAAGCTCCCGCGGGCCTACGTGCTTGAGGAGGTTTTAGGGAGTTTTTTGGTTTTTGTTTTGAGAGAAATGAAGCAAGGGAAAGGTAGCCTAGGGTTAGGTAAGAGGTTTAAACTCTCATTCACTCATTTTTCTCTCATTCTGTTTCTCATTGAAGAGCTTGGAAGGGATTGAAGAGCTTGGAAGGAATATTGAAGGCTCCCATAGGGAGATTGGAGAGCTTGGAAGAGAGATTGAAAAGCTTGCAAGGGAGATTGAACTTTGAAGGCTGCCATTTGTGAGAACTTGGAAGCGAGATTGAAGGCTACCATAGTCATATTCAACCACCATTGGAGAGCTAAAGAGGTAGGATCTTAAGCCCATTTTTCTTTCTTGTTTTGTTTAAAAAAAATGCACGTGTTGTAAATTAGTATATTACGCTATGTTGAATATTTGAATGTTTTCCTCCCCTACTCTTTCCCATTTCTCCTCCATCATTCTATTGCAGGTAGCAAGTTATTATCAAGGTTCAACATTCATGATGTTGATGTCAATGTGGTATGCTATTTTGGTTCCATTTTTTATTATAATGATGGTGGTGGGAAGTTAACGTCGAAATACCCATGATAGTGAGGAAGAAATAGAAGTGGACAAGACATACCAAGGAGAGGAGGAAGGAATGGAAGGGGATGAAGACAATGAAAGTGACAGTGATGATCATGATCCCTAAAAAGTCAAAGAGAGGAACACACCTCTGTGGAAGTATGTCACAAAGCTTAGTGGAGGGAAAGGGGGTGGAGCAGGAAAATTTATATGCCACCATTGTCATACAGAATACACATGTTCCTGAGAAAGCATCTATGTGGGACTATGTACTGGGATGAAGGTAAGAATATAGGAATCAAAGCCTGTGTGAAAGTGGATCCTGAAGATAGACTCAAATATCGAAGGGAAGAGGAGGTAGCACAAAACAAAGCCAAAAAACCAAAGGTTGAACCTGAGAATGCACAAAGAATGTTCACTGGTCGAGCCGCCTCCACCCATGGTAGTGCATTCTTGCCTTCGTCTTCACGTAGAACACTATCAGATTTCCTTGACCAAGGTTGTAGAGATGATGTGGATGCAAATATTTTCAGGTTTCACTATGCATGTGGTTTACCATTCAATGTTCTTTGCTCACCATATTGGCTTGAAATGGTCGAAGCCATTAATGGTGCCCCTAAAGGATATAGGAGCCCTGGGTATGACAAAGCTAGAACCTTGGGACTTGACAGGGAAAGAGCCAAAATCAAGGTGCTCTACGAAAATTTACAAATGATTGGAACCGACATGGGGTATCAATTGTATCTGATGGTTGGACAAATGTGAAAGGCAGGCCATTGATAAATATTCTCGGTGTGTCTGCTAGTGGTGCGGTCTTCCTTTCAGCTCATGACTACTCAAATCGCTACAAGACATGTATTAATATTGCAGATGCCTTTCTTAAAACCATTCAAGAGATTGGGCCCTATAATGTCATTCAAGTCATCACTGATAATGCTACTAATTGTAAGGCAACAGGAGCAATCATTGAAGATAGGTACCCCAATATATTTTGGTTGGGGCGTTTGGTTCACACAATGAACCTTTTGATGCATGATATCATTAAAATGAATGACCATGATTATAGATGGATTAGTGCTTTATACAAGAGAGGGAAGAAGATGATAAGATTTATTACCCCAATCATAGCATGGCCCACTTCATTTTTTGCAATCACTCCAAGTTGGAGTTACTAAAGTTTTCAAAGACCAGATTTGCTAGCTTAATCTCATCTTCAGACACCTGTTGAAGGTAAGAGAGGCATTGGCTAGTATGGCCTCGAGTGATTCATGGCAGGATTTAAAAGACAGGGCTACATCCGCATCTGAGAGAAGTGACTTTTAGGAGGTGGACACAGTTCTTGTTGATATTATGGTAGCTGCAGGAGGTATTAACCTCTACGTGTAATATTTGACGAGACTAGAATATTTCGGGAAGCAAGAGAAGCTTTAAATAGATGTGTAGAAACCCTAGAAGACATGTCGGCTCAAATCTTTAAGTGTTAACCTCTAAAAGAAGTCGGCCTGGAGAGGTGACAAAGAGCACTATAAATAAGAGGGCACTAGAGCTCATTTGTCACTCTTACTCTCACAACTGCATAAGACTAATGGTGCGCAAGTTTGGAGCGGGAGTGTAGCTGCAGCTGCAGCTGCAACTGAGATTTTGGATTTTGGTTGAACTTTCTCTTGGTTATGGTTTGGATTTTCTGCTTGGTCTTTGGTTATTCTTGCTTTGTGCGCTACCCTTGGAGGAAGGTGCGCTACCTTGGTTGGCTATTGTTTTGCTTTCAGAATTATTATGTCTGTCAAGGTTAAGGTGCTCGGGGGTGGCCTTTGTGCCTATGGTTGGGTGACAATATTGCTATATTGTTTATGGAAAAACGAGCACATCTCTTTATTTCTAATAGTTCTTGATGGCCATTTTTGGCAACAGGTTCGGTATATAATGCAGTTCACCAAACCCATTTACAGATTGATTCAGTTTGCAGATACAAGTCAGCTGGTGATTGGAGAGGTGTATGAGTAGATGGACAACATGCTAGGTCAAATCAAAGACATTGTTCAGCCGAGGCATGCGATCTTGTATGATCATATCCATAAACTTGTGGTCAAAAGGTGGGATAATTGGAATGTTCCACTCCATGCCCTGGCATATGTCCTTACCCCAAAATATTATTCTTCATCTTGGTTGGCCCAACCTACACCTGGGGGTGGGGAAAGGAGAAAACCACACATATATCCAGAGGTGCAAAATGGATATATGCTTGCATTGGATAAGTTGGTACCTGATGAAGAGGAGTGTCCTCAAGTACGAAGCGAATTGAGCAAATACATCAGTGAGCATGGAGTCTTTGGTAACTTGCATGCAACCTGTTATCACATTAATTTGGTCAGGGGGTGTTTTCCTAAGGAATGGACCCCTTTGGCGAAAAATAGCAAGAAATGGGTTAAAAACCCACTTATCCTAAGTTTTGTGTGCGCAAGCGCATCACACTAAGCCACGCATGGATTTGGGCGGCCGAGATCTACGCACTCAGATCTATGGCGCAGAGCCCATATTGGACCCCCCCCCCCGCTGTTCTGCCTTTAACGAGGGGAGGGGGGGTCTGAGTTGGTGGTTTTAAATTGCGGGGTCCCCACTAACGTGTCACCCTCTCCTTAACTCGAACCCCCCCGCCTAAAACCTCTTATCGCTGCCTACCCCCTCCGAGTAGACCGTTTACCACCACCTCTTACCGCTCCCGCCTCCCGCTGACATCTGTCTCCCACTTCGTCTCTCACCTCTATCCATCACATCACCCGCTCTCCCTCCTCGTCTCATTATGGTACACCTGTTCTCCACTCACCGTTGGACCATGTCCCCTTATCGCCTCCTGCCAGGTGTTCTACCACTCACCTCCTCCTGGGTAGATGGTCCCCATCCCGTCTACTGCCACGGCCTTTCCTCTGCCCCCCCCACATCATCACCTCTTGCCACTTCATCGTTGTCCTGTCCTAGCGCAACACCCACATTTTCTGCCACTTGTACTTTCCCGGTCACCTTCCATCTGCCATGTCTGTCTATGTGGGCGCTCTCGTCTCACCTCCACGTCGATGGTGCCATAGTCCCTGCTAGATCCTCGTCCACGTCCGCCGTCTGGGTCCCCTTGTAGCAGTTCAACGAAGCAGCAGACAACCAAGGGAAGGCCGCCACGTCCTACAAATGCAGAGCTGACTTAAGCCTCCCCGATCTCGAGGAAGCAGTTATTAAAGTAGTTGGTGGTGGTTGGACATTGTTTTCACCATTAATGGAAAGTGCAGAAGCGGATTGTCAGCTGGTCAACTCACTTGCAGGCCAGTTCTGGAACGTGATTGCATTTGACTGAACTTCACGACTAGCCAGAGACTACATGCACAGTCTGCCAAGAAACATGTAGACGTAATGCCTTCAATGCAATGACTCGAACTTCCCGCTGTGGTTCTTGCTTTGTGTATTTAGGAGCCGATCTCATATTTTGTTAGTGTCGATGGTAGAGCTATGCTCCCGATTGTAATGTTTTAATGAGGCCTCTGGTTCTTTGGTTTTGATTGTTATTTGAGACTTCTTGTTTAATGGAAGCCAACTTCTCCTTCATTTCTTTGCTTCTGATTCTGAAAACTCGGGCATGGATGATCCAGTCAGGTGTTGTGACTGTTATATAGTGTAGGTTTGACTGTATCTGTTGTTGCAATGTTTTCAGTCTCTCGAAGTTTTCAGATCCAAGAGGATCTTGTATTTTAGACTTTTCCTCTACAGGCTGCTGGAAGACCGGATGTCTAGAGCAGACTGTCATGCTTTTCTCATGTTTGTTCTGCCTACTCACCACTATACAAACTTACTGGCTTAAGTTAGATCAAGACCTCACTTATCTATGCATCTCCAATCTAGTTTTCTGAGTTAACGCGATATAATTCGGAGACCGCATCCATTAGACCACCCTTCAAATTATTCATCGTGACATTAAACTCTGATGGGTATCAGGCTTACCCCTGTCGCAATCCAGGGGTGACTTCTGGGGTTAACATTTCTGGCGTTGTTGTCGAGGACAAATTGAAGATTTTCCTTGGGATTGAACGACAAAGCTTACCGGTTCTGAAGGTGCATCAGAACCCAGTACATTAAGATTGTAGCTGTGCACCTGGCGACTCCACTGTGGTGACTCAATTGGTGTAGATCTATTGGCGACTCCACTGTTTCAACTGTGGCTTCCAGAGGGAGACACACGAGGTCGACTCCCCAACTACCCTTAACAACACCTGAAGCCGACCCAGAGAAAATTATTAGAAAGGGAAAGGTCCTTCGAAAGAGTACTCCTACTGCTGAACCAGGTATTTCTGATGATTTTCACTATCCTATAGGAACTCCAATTTCTTCTTTTCAGCCTTCTGTTATCCCTTTTGTTGGAGTTTCCCGAACTTTAAATTTTGGGAGTGTTCCTGTTGAGTTTCCCGCTCCTGGTCTGGGATTGGAGGGAGAAAGCCTTGTCACTCCACTCTCCCCTGAAATTATACCATGGTTTAGACCCAGCGCCTCGGAAGATTTTCCTATCTCGGGCTTCACCACTCCTCCTATTACTGTTGCCACTATCACAGAAGGAGAGACCCCTATTCCCTCAAACCCTTTAGCTTTTTCTCCAAATCCTCTGCTGTTTCCCTTTCCTTTTGGAAGTTCAGTTCCAACCTCCCCTGTTCTAACACCTTCACCTCCTAGTTCTCCTCCACCTCACATCTCTATGGCAGGTGCTAATCCTCCTAGGAACATAATGGATGCCATAGTGGTTGCAAGATATGCCCGCTTGGTCTTACCTCAACCCATGAATGCTCTCCCTGCTGGAGATTACCTGAAATATATGCCCAAGTTCATTGGGGAGGAAGACATAACTGTTGAAGAGCACCTTGCTGCCTTCTATAGTTATGCAGACAATCTGAATATTGAGAATGAAGACATCTGGATGAGAGTCTTTGTTCAGAGCCTTGATGGCGAGGTTAGGAAATGGTTTAGAGGTTTGACCCCTGGATCTATTGTTGAGATTGAGGCTCTAGATGATGCCTTCTTGAGGCAGTGGGGGGATAAAAAAGACTTTGTGTATTATATTACACAGTTTGGGTCCTGTTGTTGCACAGTTTGTAGTTTAGGTCACAGGCTATAGGATTGAAGACAAACTGGCGTAACAGGAACCTTCCCCACCCAATGTCACCACAATGGGGAGGTTCTTTCTGTTTAGGGAGGTTAGCCCAGGGGATACATCCCCAGTAACCTGGGGTTTGAAGAGGCAAAGGATACAAGGTCAAGTTCTAAGATTTCCCTCCTCGCAGGTTACCACCAGTATCAGATAGTCCGGCTAATCAGCCAATAAAAGAAGTGTAGGCCCTGTTGAAAACACCTGCCCGGAACAAGACAATAACAACAATATATATATATATTTGCAGGCTATAACTCAAAGGGTTAGTACTTCTTCAACTATCTGATTTCAATCAATAAGCAATGTAATAGACACAAGATAAAGTCAACGTTTTGTTAATTAGCCTAAGAAAGATCATCAATTCATCAATGTTTATCCAAATGACCAAGCCTACAGTATATCCAATCAATAATTTGTTCAGTAAATGCTTGACGTCATCATTCAATTGCTTATATTAGTCAAAGCTTGCTGCATCAATTATGACATCAGCCTAGGTTAGTAGTGTTAGGGTTAGCTAGGGTTTCAGAAATGAAAGTTTAAAAGATGGTTTTGTACACCAGAGACTCAACGTTGGAGATTTAACCAGTGCCTTAGGGTATATGGAGTCAAAAGCAAGGGCACAAAGCCTCGAGAGGATTAAAACCTAGAGACTAGAGGGTAGGGTTCTATGGTGCTACAAAGGTAGGGCCCTAGAATCAAAACCCTAGTGGAAGGAGGCTCACTCCGGTGTTGCTTAAGTAAGGCCTCGTGCTCCTTCCTCCTTCTCTAAATGATCTTGGCAAAATGGCTAGCTCAAAGTATAAATTTAAGGGAGAAAGTGTTGCAAAGGCAAGGCCTTCAAACCCTAGAAGGTGAAACCCTAGGTGTAGTCAAACTAGGCCTAGGACGTCTCCNCTTTTCAACCTATAACTTCAACGCTAGCTCAGAAAAAGGAAGACAAGTGTAGCAACGGCTAGGCCATATCTTCTTTCTTCAATGGCTGAAAACTATTTCTCATCAAGGGGACATGTAGCAATGACCTACTTGTGTGCTTGCTACCTAGGGTTTTAAAATCAACAAATTTATAAGTAAATGCAAGAATACTAACCTTTCAATCAAGAAGTTTTGCAGGAAAAACACTTACATATCATGAAGAAAATCATATGCAAACCCTAGTTGTAAACCTTCCATGAGAGAAATGCCATAAATGCCAAGAGAAATCCTCCTTCAAGAGTAGCGCCTCACTTTAAAACACCAAAAATACCCAAGTAGGGCGCAAGAATTAAGATCTCACAAGAGAGTGAGTTGTGTTATGTCCAAATGAGGGAAAAACATCCTCAATATATATCAATCCATGACCTTTAATTTACAGAATAGGTCATCAAAACAGCCGACAAGGCTGACTACAAAATTTACATTGTTTTTACATTAACTGCTAAGTAAAAGACACAGAATGAGCAAAAGGTGGGACGTCAAGCCCCTCTGAGGGAGACGTTGGCCCTTTTTGGGCATGTTCAGCATCCAGAAGTCAGACGTTAGCCCTTTTAGGGCTCCTCCAAGCTGCCACACGTGCCAGTAACTCATCAAACTGCCACACACTCAAGGTGACGTCTAGATCTCCTGGATGACGTCCTGTCCATGAAGAGGAAAACGTTCCATTTGAAGTGGGTCATCCCCCCTAGGCTGGGCTCAGCCAAAGTGTCCTGGGTGGAACGCCCTTCTTTTCTTCATGTGCAAAGGCTCATCACGTCAGTGTCCTGTCTCTGCCATCCCAACAACCATCTGATGGGTTCTTCATCCCCATGGAGGTCCGAGCTAATCATCTCCCCATGCATACCGGTCCACTGGTACCTGTCCGTCGGGCATGGTCCTGCAGATCAAAAACTTCGCCCTCCATGGGCTCATTAGTCCTCAGGATCATAACAATGTCAATCATATTTCATCATTAATTTTATCAAATACATGCATAAGACCCCTAACATATCCTCTAATAGCTCAAAGATATTACACTGATCTACTATACAAAGCTGAAGAAAAAGATAAGGTAACCTATTGGGCCAACACCCATAAGAGGAAAGTTTCCAAAAGACATCATTCAAGCCATGTAATATGAGGTGGCATGATCTAAGGATGTCCAGACACAGTGAAGACCAAGGGTAGGTATTATCTGTGGGTGCCTTTATAGGAGGCGAGCTGTACCTGTCATGGATGCAGTTTTTTCCAAGCCCTTTATTTGCCTTTATTCTTTCTTTTTTGCTTCAAGGTTTGACCAGAGGACACTGCCTTGGCGTGGTGACCAGAGCTGACAGTGTTACCCACGAGTATTTTCGCAGAAATGATAAGGCTGGCTTGTGATGAGACCCCCTTTCCCTTGGCCATGCAACCAAGGGTCATTGCCCTGGCATGGTGACCAGATAATGGCAATGTCATACTGCTAGACACCTATGAACATAATGGGCCAGCTCGTGATGAGACCTCCCATCCTCTTGGCTAGGCCTTGTTTTTTATTATTTTTCTTTGGGTCCCTTTGTTTCTTATCGAGAGGCCTTTTATTGCCTTCTCGGGGATCCCTGGGCGAGGCATCTCTAGGTTTTATTTCCTATGGCTTTTACCTTTTACCAGCTGCTTTTACCTCCTGGGCCTTTAGCCCCTTCTTCCCACAGGACAAAGTGTAACCCCTCAAATAGGTCCTTCTAATGCCCGAACTAGGGGAATGGGATGAATGTATGGGAGATAAGATGTAAAATGATAATATGGTGGGAACGGACGATGGCTCTTCAGATCTCCCCTGGTGGCTAACCAAAACCTATGGGTACAAGCTTGCTAGGGCACCCCGTTAATCTCCCCAACAATGGTCAAGTGGGTTAGTGTAAGATCCAAGCAGTTGTCAGAAATGTAGGGAACCTGATGCATATATCTGAAAGTTATAATGATCAAACATGACACATACCATGATACCTGGACCAATTACCTCATGGAGCAAGAGTCTTCTCTGATGCAAGTCCAAGCCGATGGCGATGGACGCTGTTGCTGCTGACAGGACAAATCTGACGAAGAAGAAGAAGGATGGGCCCTCCAGGGCCATGCTCAGGTCAATCCTGCTCTCGGTACTCCATGTCTAGGACCTGTGGGCCTCGAGACATGATCTTCTAGTTATCCCTAGAAATCGGGGATAACAGGTCCCTAAAGAGAAAGGAAGGAGAATCTGTCTCTGACTTCTCCAAAAGGTTCAACAAGATGTACAATAAAATCCTTGCCGAGATAAATCCTACTGAAGCCTTTGCTAAAATCACTTATGCTAGTGCTTTTGACATTGACTTCTGCCTCCTGCTCAGAGAAAGAAGAGCTACTTCATTGGCTCTTATGCAAGATGCAACCCTGGAGGTAGAATCCAACGTGCTAGCAGTTGACAGACTCAAAAATAAAGCTAGCAGAGACAGAGGAAGATCTGAGGTCTCGACCTTCGGTTCTTCCACATCTTACCCTCAAGTATATGAATTGACCAAAATGGTGAAGTCCCTCTCTGCAGAAATGGAGAAGATGAAATTCGAAGGGAAGCAAGGCTATAAGAATGTCCCAAATACAGATAGCAGAGGCAACTTCAGAAGGCCAAATAACAATGCTGCTCAGATTATGCCAAGGGAACAAAGGGATAGAGATAGAAACGATCAGAAAATCCAAACTCCTCTTCAAAACAACCTTGTTATTGATGAGGAAAGGGAAGAAGAGGAGCTTGACCCTGAAATTCATTGTATTGGAGACACCTCCCCATTTCCCCACTTAACTCAATTTGGCTACGAGGAGTCCCTCATGTGTGATGTCCTGTCCCCAAGAGTAGGCCAGCAGGGAGTGACTTAGTAGTCTATATGTTCCCGTAGACTATAGTCAGGCACAAACAGGGA
>JASDQU010307680.1:73586-95425 GCA_032191745.1 Picea mariana
ATGTGATCTTTTATATATATATATATATATATATATATATATATATATATAAGATCACATCCATCCATATATGAAACACAAGTTCACTCTATATGGTATATCTATATTAACTCCATATCAAACTTTTCCCTCTTCTCTTCTAACTTAAGACATTTCATTCATATAATATTTAATTACCATAAATTTGTGTAAAAACCTTTGGCACTAGAAAAACCTGTAGTCCAATTTGCTCAAAAACCCAATTTGCTCAAAAACCTTCTTCTCCCCTTCATCCTAAGCTTTTTTAGAAAACTAACCCCTTTTCCATCATAGATGAGTCTTTTATCCTTGTTTCTCTCAAGTATGTGGAATACCAATGACCTCTCAACCATTTTCTGAAGATGCAATGACAATAGATCAACATAATTACTTGATGTGATCATGTGTTGACATCATGAGTGGCCACGTCGATTTCTAAGAAGTTGCTACCTGCTTTGTCACGAGGTCACCTCCTTCTATTATACAAGAGTATTAATACAAAGGTGAGCATGTCTCATGCTTTGTGAGACTTTAGCCTTTGTGTCATTTTCCTTGTGATTAAAGTAGAGAGTTAGAGTCCATTTTTACCCTCTTGCATTAACCTTGACAACCTTAGCATGTCTCATTTGCTCCTTGTCTTAGTGACACATGCTTTCTACCATGTGTGTTCCCTCCATGTGTGGAGCTCAAAGCATTAATCTCCCCTTTGACTTCTCTAACACCTCTACATGAAGCAAAAATCTCCCTTCCACTTTTTCCTAAAAGTGTAACATGTTTAAAACTCAGTTTACCCATGTCTCGTAGCTTTTACATTAACTATAGATGATTAAGCACAAAATAAATAAAACAATACCCAATTAACCATTTGAATTTTTGGATGATCCATTCACATCACTTGTCTCCATGAGTATTGTTAAAATCTATGCTTTACCTTTAGCTTTTAATTACGTTGAAGCCATTTTTAAGGGGAAGATTCCTCTGTAAATCTTTCTTGTCTATCCAAATCCTCTTAAAAGTCGCCTTCTATCATGTTTACAATCTATCCCATCAACATACCCTGTTGCAAATTGGCATGTGCATTGGGAATGTTATGACTGTACAAAGCTTCAACTCTTTGTCGTTTGTCAGCACCCTATGAACAATTGTTATTTGTCCATCCAAACTACCCAATTGTACTCATTCATGTCCTATGCTTTATTGTACAATAAAACATGTTTTCAACTCATTCAATCACATTGACAAGGGATGTGAGGTTAAGGGCTCTACATTTTGGATTTTTGACGGAAGGGCTAGTGGAATTTAGGAGCTTTCTACTGGTTAAAAGAGGTAAGGGTTCATGTATATAGGTTTCCAAAAGGGTCTTGCAAACCCTCACAAATGTTAATGTTTATGCCATTATTATAGTTCTTTGCATTTCAATAGATAAGAGCATCATAAGAACAAGATCACTGAGAAATAAACATTCACAAGAGACACAACATTTATCTTGGGAAACCCTCTAGGGGAAGAAAACCCAGCAAGGTCTTCCTTATCATAAATTGTCAATACAATGTTCAAGAGATAACTCAAACCAATACAAATAGTCCTCCCCAAAAGATGCGCCACTCTTCTTCTCCTCTCTCCAATTGGTAATTGCAGCTTGCCTCATAAGAGAATGAGCAAGTGAGTTGTGTGATAAAGTGAGGCGCTAGCCTCCCTATATATACAAGACTGGCATGTGTGAAAGGGTTTCACTGGTAGGGCCAACCTCTCACTCTGGGTGGGTAAACCCACCTTTAATTTAATTCTGGGTCTCAATAATAACTGTTGGGGCCGACTTCTTACTCTGCCTATTACAATTGTCCAATGACCAATCCGCAAAAGGGGATTTGGTCCTAATACAATTACCGACATGATTAATCCACAATGGGGATTAATCTTAATAATAAAATAACAATAATAATAAGAATACTCTTCGCAATTACATTATTTCAACACTCCCCCTTAACAAGAAGGGTCTTCTTTAACAGCATCAAGTGAGAAAGGTCTGCATCATTAGTGGCATCAGGAGGACAGTATCGTCAATATCATCTTGAAACATTTGCTAGCATATTTACGAGTCATCGGAAGTTTTCTTCATCGACAGCATTATCATTCTCGAAAGAATGCCATCATTATCTGCATCAAAATGTATCAGTAAAAATGATACCTCATCATAGCACTAGGTTGGCACATCATAGTACTACACTGGCTCAATGTCACAGCGGTTAAGCTGGTAGCTCAGTGTCAGTCACATATTTCTTTACGTCTAACAATGAGGTCAGAAGCAAGGAATCATCTTGCTTTACTTCTAACAACTAGGTAAGAAGCAAGGAACACATCATCATCTCTCTTTACGTCTAACAACTAGGTCAGAAGCGAGGAATCATCTTGCTTTACGTCTAACAACAAGGTCAGAAGCAAGGAACACATCAACATCTCGCTTTACGTCTAACAATGAGGTCGGAAGCGAGGAATCATCTTGCTTTACGTCTAACAACCAGGTCAGAAGCAATGAATCCACAACGTCATGCTTTACGTCTAACAACGAGGTCAGAAGAATGACTCATCTTGCTTTATGTCTAACAGCAAGGTCAGAAGCAAGGAACACACAACGTCATGATTTACGTCTAACAGCGAGGTCAGAAGCAATGACTCATCTTGATTTACGTCTAACAACGAGGTCAGAAGCAAGGAACACACAACATCATGCTTTACGTCTAACAGTGAGGTCAAAAGCAATGACTCATCTTGCTTTATGTCTAACAGCGAGGTTAGAAGCAAGGAATAAGTATACTCCCCCTTTCAGGGAGGGTCCTTTAGGACTATACCAAGCTTATCTCGAAAGTGTTCAAACTTTACACGAGATAGAGGTTTGGTCAACACGTCGGCAACTTGTTCATCCGTGCTAATGTACTGGAGCTTCAAGGCTCCTCTCTGTACCATGTCGCAGATGAAATGATAGCGGATCTCTATGTGCTTCGACCTGTCATGGAATATAGGACTCTCTATCATCTTTATGCAGCTCTGGTTGTCACATAGAATCACGGTTGCTCTCATCTCCAAGTCAAATAGGTCTGTCAGCAACTTTTGAATCCATATAGCTTTGCAACTAGCAGAACATGCGGCAATGTACTTGGCTTCCGCTGTGCTGAGAGAAATACTAGATTGCTTCCTACTCTGCCACGAGATCATGGTTGATCCCAAACTGAAACAGCATCCGAAAGTGCTTTTTCTGTCTGCAACGCTTCCTGTCCAATCTGCATCAGTATATCCACTCAATGTGAAGTCATGATCTCCATCATAGCTGAGACCATAATCCATTGTACCTTTAAGGTACCTCATCACATGTTTTGCAGCCACTAGGTGAACACGTCTGGGCTCTACCAGAAACTGACTCAAGGTGTTCACTGCAAAACAGATGTCTGGTCTGGTGTTCGTCAGATACATCAGCGATCCAATAATCTGTCTGTACAGTGTGGCATCTATCAAGTCTGACGAAGTATCGACCAATAGCTTCAGCTTCGCTTCCCTTCCATGGGTGTATTCATGGGCTTGCATTCTAGCATGTTGAGTCTTTTTAAGATTTCGACCGTGTACTTCCCTTGGTTAAGGAAGATTCTTTCTGGACTCTGCCATACCTCAAGGCCTAAGAAGTAATGCATTAGACCAAGGTATTTCATTTCAAATTTTGTGGCAAGTCTCTGTTTACATTCAGTGATGAGCTTTTCTTCTCCGGTTAAGAATAAGTCATCCACATACAGTAGTAAAATTACTGGTTCATTATCCATAATTTTGAAGTAGAGATTTGAGTCTTCTTTACTCTTAGTAAAGCCTAAGCTCGTCAAGAAACTGTCTATACGGACATACCAAGCTCAAGGAGCTTGCTTCAATCCGTATAAGGCTTTCTTCAATCGATAGACATGAGACTTCCTGTCTTCAACCTCAAATCCTTGGGGTTTCTCTATATACACTTCCTCTTCAATAACACCATTTAGGAAAGCTATCTTCACATCCATCTGGTGCAACTTCCATTTCATCTTGGCAGCAAGAACTATAATGGTTCTGATCGAAGTGTGTCTAGCCACAGGAGTGAATGTCTCTTCATAGTCAATGCCTTCCTTCTGGGAAAAGCCAAGAGCGACAAATCTTGCTTTATATTTCTCAATACTTCCATCAGCAACATGTTTTATTTTGAAGAGCCATTTTGATGATACCACATCCTTACTTTTTGGTTTGGGAACTATTTCCCATACATCATTCTTTATTATGGATTGGTATTCCTCTTTCATGGCATATGCCCATTCCTTCTTTTGAATGGCCTCTTCAAAGCATGTAGGTTCTTCATCAAGTAGATTGCACATCAAGGCCATGTAACTGGAGAATGGCTTTGGTCTTTTCACCTGTCTTGTGGTTCCTTCTGGAACACCATACTTCTCTCCATCTTGTATAAGATCTCTTGCCCAAGCAAGCTTTCTTTTATGGAAGAAGGTCATATGAGGAGGTTCTTGAACTTTTGAAACATCGTGATCTTCAGGAGTCTCCTCTTCAAGTGAAGTTATGACTTCCCTTACAGGTTCTGTAGTTCTGGGAACTTCCCTCACGGATTTTGTAGTCCTGGGATTTACAGATTCCTCTTCATACATTTCTTCAAGCTGGCATCTTCTTGATTTCTTAAGTGTTGCTTCTTCATCAAAGGTCACGTCCCTGCTGATCTCAATATGGCGGTTACCAGGTATGTAGATTCTGAAGGCCTTGGATACCTCACAGTATCCCACGAATATTCCCTTCTTTCTGGAGGGTTCCAGCTTGTTTCTTTTCTCTTTCGGTATATAAATAAACACTGGACAGCCAAATATTTTGAGATGGCTTACCTCTGGCTTCTTTCCGGTGAACATTTCTTCTAGGGTATTGAACCCAAGTGCACTATGGGATAATCTGTTCTGCACATAAACAACTGCCATTGTTGCTTCTGCCCATAAGCGCATAAGAGGATCTTGATCGTGAATCATGGTCTTTACAACTTCCATAATTGTTCTGTTCTTTCTTTCAGCTACACTGTTTTTTTGAGGATTATAGGGAGTAGTGAGTTCCCTCTTGATCCCTGTTAGCACTTGGTAAATTTCCTAGAGGTTGAAAAAGAAGAAATCTACAAAGGTAACCTTAACCAACCTCTTTTAAAGCTGGGATCTAGCCCTTCCAGCTTAAGAGAGGGATCTCTCTATATGATTTAGCTTTGTTTTTAACTTCAGGTATTAGGCTAGGTAAAAGGAACAAGTATGTTTTGTTGTAAAAGGGTTTATAAATTGGTTGAGACCATTCACACATCCATTGGGCTATGGGGTCTGTATTTAATTAACTATGAGATACAACCAGAAACGCCAAGAAATCCTTCACAGGGTGAGATAATATACTCACTGGATCTTTAGAAATTAAAATGATAGATAGAAGAAAAGAGAAGAAAAATAGCTCCAACTAACAAGCAGTTAAGAATTTCTTAATTGAAGATATTAGAAGATAAACATTAAAATCTTTTAGAATCGGAAACAGGGTATCAAAGATAAATCTTGCAACATTACGCTATTCATAAAGATTAGTTCCAGAAAAACACAATGATTACAAAGAAAGAAAAACATTCAACTTAGAAGATGAACATCACCAGTGAACATACGCAAGAATCCTGTAAAGTGCCTCCTCTTTATTAGTGGCCGATCTTTTCAAAAATAGTACAGTTTGATAGCAATTAGGGTGTACGAATCAACAACACTCAATACTTCGAGAGTTGAAGTATTTATAATTCAGATTACAAACTTTCCTGTCATAACTGATCAGGACATGCTCATTCTATTTTTAGTCTAACTACTTTAACTAATAAAAAATTGTTTGATGACTCATTACAACTGCATGCAGAACTTTCTGGGGTAGGCCGTTGGCGAGGTGCCTTCACAACCTCTTATGACTGGACAGGTGACTGAATAATGACAGCTCATCTGTTAATCTAGTAGATCACAAAGTTCTTCCCATCTAAGATGATTTGGCACTGTGACTTTAAGTAATCTCCGATACACTTCATCCATATCTGTATACTTAGCAAATGTAGTCTTGATGATGAATATGTGTTTAATCTCATGTTGGATACTAATATCCAATTGCAGGGCATCCATAAATGTTTTGCCTGTTATACTCCCTTGTATCCCTGCAAACTTAGAACTATCCTTAGATACTTCAGTCAACCTCTTCTTGTAGTCAGGGAGTGTCATTAGTTTGTCATTAATGACCTTCAGACCAGGAAGGCCTTTCTTTTGGAGAACATCTATCTTATTGAAAAATTTTTGTACTCCTTGATCCATGACTTGAACTTTTTCCTCGAGCTGAAGCATAAGACCTCTCTTGGTTAAAACTCTTTTAACCTCCAGTATAGTTTCTGTTTAGTCATCAATATTTAGTTCTTCTAGTTCCTCTCTGGTCTTGGAATTCAGGAACCTGATGATCTCGTTTGCCTGTGCTGGCATGTCTCCCAACTCCTCTCTGATTTTCTCAATTGCCTGTTTGCTCCTCTGAAGCAACTCATTTTGTTCAAACATAATTTGAAACATTGGCCAGATTTCATTTATAGACTTGGTAATATCGGTCCATACAATCTATTTGACCTCAGCCAAAGTCTTCCCTGCCATTGTCTGCTTTTGGAGCTGCTATAACTCCTTCCTGATTTGCTCATTCACCTGCTTTTCTTTAGATAGGCTTGTCTGGAAAGAAGTTTTGAGCTCTTGGAGGTTCTCCACTTCTTTCTTAAGCCTGCTGATTTCTGACTCTTGCAGGTTCATCCTCTCCATGGACTTGGCAAGGTCTGTTGTTCCTTCTGGTAGTGACACTGGTGTTTCAGATGGTATCGCTGTCACTGTTGCTGTGCTCAAACCTGCAATTGGGATAGCACTCAATGGAATGCCTTCCATTGGCTTCGTCTGCTCTTTCTCCTTTAGCAGTCTCTCCCTTTCAGCCTCCATCTCTTTTAGCTGAGCATTCTGCTCCATGAGTAACTTTAGCATCTCATCCTTCTCACCTTCTTTCTCTGCTATCTCTTTTGCCTGTGAGTCCTCTGTGTGCGGGAGCTTTATCTTTTTTCTTAAGGATGTGATGTCAGCATTTTAATTTTTAATCATCTCTTCTGCAGCTTTCACATTTGCAAGATAGTAGCCGATCTTTAAAACCAACTCTTCCAACGTCTTGATTTTGTTGTCTTTAGCAAAAGATGATATTTTTTGCATCTTGAGCTGTGTCTGAGCGTTGTTCAAAGATACCTGAAATTTTGCTGCAGAAGCTGTAGCATGTGCTAATGTGTGGAAAACCATCTCCCCAGTTTGTTTGTGCAAATCCATCTGATCTGCTGGATGTACATCTTTCGCTTGAAACTCAAAAGTGGCCCTTTTATAATCTGAGATTACCTTAGGATCCGGTACCTGTGCTTGTAGGTAAGCCATATGCATCCTACCCTTTTCTGTGTCAAATGCCGAAAGAAGCCTATGCTGAGCTGTGGAAGACTGCTTCCGAAACTGGGCGTAAGTGCTACTAGTGAGGGTCTGGTTCTTCTTCTTGATCAATTCATATTTCTTGAAAATGCCCAATTTGGGCACAGTCTTGCTTTGCTAAGTATCCAGAGGAGAATCTGTAGATTTCCTCGGTATAGCTTTTGTGATTTCCTTATGCTGGCTCGAACCGAAAGGTGGCGTGACCGGCTTGACCCCTGTAGTGGTTACTATGGTAGTTGGGGCTTCTTGTTCTGTCGTCGCGCCTGGCATTGAAACTGTCTTTGACTTTTTGGTGTGAATCTGGAACTCTTCTGCTGACACCTCAGTTACAGGAGACGACGACTCCTGTCGGGGCCTCTTCTCCTTAGGGATTGAGGTGTGGTAGTGGGAGGTACACTCATCGAAGACACCTGTTGTTCTACTTCAACTTGTTGTTCCACGTCCATCAAAGTATCAGGCATCCAAACTGTTTGATTTGCAAATTTCTCGATCTCTGGCTTGGACTCGTGAGCATATGGGACGTTCTCATTTTTCACTCTCATTTCAGAGATGATCCCGTATGGATCGTAGTACCAGGTGAAACTTGTAAAGAATTTCATCTCCTTTAACATTCTGTCCGCTTCCTCCTCGGCACCTCTACTATTGCAAATAAAAGAACCTATCTGCCCTTTAATTCTCAATTGTTGTTTCTTTTTTAAGGAAACAAAATGAATATCATCTGAATTCATTATTTGCCTAATATATTCTAAGACAAAGATCCTTACCGGCTTGTAAGGTGCCAACTCGCACCCGAAAACTCTGATTTCGGCATAGTTCTGGTACAGGTACCAATTTCCTGTCTTTACATTGTCCGAGAGCTGCAGAATTCTCTGGACTTCCTCATTTATTCATGGCTCAGGCCTGCCACTCAACATGCTAACCACCGGGTGGTAAAACTGATCAATGAAAGCTTTGAAGTCGTATTCAGCAGAGTTACGCTTCAGAAGAGAAGTCCATGCTGTGACTTGCTGGGGTCGTCCGTCTGCATTCATTTTTTGCATGGAGAAACTGAATCTGTCGGCTTGGAAGTAAACGAACATGTACGCCAGTATGGAAGAATATCTGAACATACCCTCTATGCCGAAATTCACGAATTGTTCATGAATATTATCGGCCAAGAAGGTGTTGTAGTCGAACTGCGTCGTGGGCTTTTCATCATTTGAGAAAATGGACAGAAAACCCAGGATGGGCTCATCTACCCATTTGTCAGAATAGTAACCAAGCAGGGCACACAGGGAAGAAATGATTTGATTTCCTTTGGTGGAGAAAAGGGAAGAAGGGTAAGGGGGATTGGTGGAAGGAAGTTGAGCGGAGTCGGGGAAGAAAAGCTCGCATATCTGAGCTCTCTGAGGAAAGGTCATTTTCTGGTATAACTCGGTGAGGATTTCTAAATTGAGTGGGGACGCAGATTCAGCACGGGGAACTTGCAACATCTGGTCAATATCTTCGGGAGTGATGAAGAAAAGGATGTCTCCGGATGAAGAGACGATGGCTTTCTGGTCAGGGACATAGTGGGCTTGGCATTTCAGAGCAAATTTCGGAAAGTGATGTATCTGGGGAAAAGGTACAGCGGAAAATTCGACTCCCAGAGTCCAATTTCATCGCTCTGATATAAGAATACCTCTCGTAACCACGACTGGAGGTCTGAAAAATCAAAGTCGCAGATGGTATCTGCGATCAAATGATCTTTATCGACCAGGGGGATTTTGTCCAGGTCGACAGGAGGAGGAAGAAAAGGATTATCTTCTTCTTCCGCTTGTCTTGACTTTGACCCCATTTCAGCAACAATACCTGCAAATAAACACGATGTTAGCGGGGTAGACTGACTGTGAACGAAGGTGGCAGAAAAGCAATGGAGGCGTAAGGGAAAAAGTTTTCTGGTGCGATGGACAAATAGTGAATGAAGAGGGAAAACGGTGGTTTTATTTAAAATTAGGGTCGGTTGGACGCGGGAAAACGGTAAGCATGACAACGGGTATGTTATCCGGTTATTAATGGACAACAGGCCACTTGGGGGTGACATGGCAGGTGACAGTGGCTGAAGCATACGAACGGGTGACGTGGCTGCTAGGGATTGGAGGTGAAGTGAAGTGAAAGTCGCCATAAGGGGCTGGTCATGAGTGAGGGATTTAGGTACTGACAACCGGGACTGACAGTAGTTACGGGATGAGACATGACCCCGAGAAAAGTGGGACAAGTGGGCTCAGTGGAAGGTGACGTCCATGAGTGACGAGCTGTCAGATAACATGTGGGTGATAGGACTCCTTGACCAATAGGGCAATGCCACATGTAACAAGGGGCCCGCCGAAAGGAAAATTCATTCCGGACCCCCCCTCTTTGGTTAAAAGCAGAACACTAGAGGGGGTCCGAAATCCGTTTTGAACCATAAATCTGCACGCTCACTTCCTGGCCATAGATCTTAGCATGCTCCTTAATACCAATTCCGGACCCCCCCCCTCCATTAAAGGCAGAACGGAGGGGGGGGTCCATAATTTAATGTGAATCGTGGATTTAAGCGCTTTGTTCTAGGCCATCCAGATTTGCGCCCAAGTTATTACCAATTCCGGACCCCCCCCCTCCGTTAAAGGCAGAACGGGTGGGGGGGTCCGGAATCCAATGTGGGCCGTGGATTCATGTGCTCTTTTCTGGACCGTTCAGATCTGCGTAAATATTATCACCGATTCTGGATCCCCCCCCTTTGATTAAAAGCAAAACACTAGGGGGGGTCCGGAATGCTTTGTGAGCCGTTGATCGAAGCGTCGTGATCTGGACCATTGGAAAATGAATGTAACATAGAGCATGAGCGGAGAAATATGAGCTTAGGGAAAAACTTAGGATAAAGCATTTTATGGGTTTTTCTTTCAAATTTCAAAGAGATACCACCATGGGGTTTCGAACAAACTATTCTTAGGCATTTGGGACATGGTGTAACATATTTATTAATATGTTTTCATGGGGGGTGAAACAAATGAAACTACTAACCTACATGCTAATCCTATCTCCCTAGGACCATTAACCCAGATTAAACTGTTGGGTTAAGACATTACTCTACCTAAGGGCTATCTAACCAGGATTAGACAGTCTGGTCAGATTTATTCACTAATCTAACCTAAGGGCTATCTGACCAGGATTAGACAGTCTGGTCAGATTTATTCACTAATCTATCAACAATGAAAATTTAAAAGAACTTGATCATGCTTGAAAGGTATGACCAAGTTACTGTTATTGCATGGGGCTTTTGTTTAAATTCTTTTATGCCCTCTTTTCTTTTTCTTTCTTTTTTCTTTTCTTTTCACAAATTATTTGAAGAATGAAATATCATTTGTCAACAAAATCACCAGATACAGATAATATCCAAGTCATCAACTGATTCCCATAATTTATGGGGTGATAACAGCGGCTCCACCTGGGGATGGTACTTGCCCTGTTAAGTTCCAAGAATCTAGTTTCCTGTCACTGTGAACATATCTGTCTAGTAGCCTTCATTGGTTTCATTCTAAGGAAAATCTTTTGAAAAACAGTGATCAGCAGCTTAGGGCCTTCTCTTCGGGCTTCAACCAACTAACCAATGTTCCTCACTCAGAAAATGAAAGTAAAGACTGAAAATTAAAACTGGTATGTACAATGGAGGAGAAGTTCTTCAAATCTTTTACTGAGGTGGGACATAATGTTTCAGCATTCTGCCATTCACAGGTGCTCCTGGCAGATCTGACCCATCAGCATTGTTTAGCAAAAAGGCATTGTTTCCTCTGAAAGCTTGGATCATGTATGGCCCTGTCCACAGATTGTCAAATTTCCCATGATTTCCCTTGTCCTCGTTCCTGGCATCCCATCTCAACACCAGGTCTCCCAGCTCAAAATCATCCTCCTTGGTTTGTTTGTCAAAGATTTTCTTGATGTTCTCTTGGACGACCTGTGTTTTTTTGAAAACATCTTCTCTAGTTTGTTGCAAATGAATCATCTGATTGATTCGTCTCTGGGAGTCATTTGGCTCAGCTTGTATATCCTGAAGTAACTTCATGACAGGGACTCCCAAAGAAGTTGGGAAAATGGCCTCAGTACCATAGACCAGCTGGTATGGTGACATACCAATTGACCTTTTGGTGGTCAGTCTATCTGCCCATAAAGCAAATACCAACTTATCATGCCATGATTTTTTGTTCTCCTGCAATGTTTTCTTGATGATATTTACCAAAGTTTTGTTTGAGGACTCCGCCAACCCATTCCCCTGCGGGTAGTAGGTCGTGGAATGCCCCAAGCCAATGTGGTACCGGTTGCAGAAATCTATCAGCTTCTTTGACCGAAAGGCAGTTGCATTGTCAGTAATGATCTTTCTAGGACAACCAAAACGAGACAAAATATTATTTTCAAGAAATTTGATAATAACAGAGTCAGTGGCTTGCCTGCTTGGTACAGCCTCAATCCATTTGGTAAAATAATCAGTGGCAGTAAGAATCCACTTGTGTTGGCCTGAAGACGGAGGGTGTATTTCCCCAATGAAATCAAGTCCCCATTGTTGGAAAGGGGCCTCAACTGAGATTGGTTTAAGAGGTAAAGGAAGGAGTTTCCTTTTCCCTTCAAACAGTTGGCACTGGTGACATGCTGTTACTTTCTGATGTACATCTGCAAACAAGGTGGGCCAGTAAAATCCAGCTCTGAGTATTTTGTTGGCTGTAACCTTCCAATTCAAATGGCCACCACATTCTCCTACATGAAACTCCTGCAACACTTTATCAGCTTCATCCTTCAGTAAACAATTTAAAAAAATACCAACAGGGTCTTTCCAATATAAATTTTCTTCTAGAATACAGAATTTCAAAGCTTTTAACTTTAAAAATCTATCTTTAGTTTTCGTTAAACCAGGGGGAGCTTGTAGATTTTGTAGAACGAATATAAGGTCTGCATACCATGGAGAGTTTAGAAATACCTCTCTAACTTTTGGAGTCGCCATCTCACCCTGTTCATCTTCCACATCTAGAAAATTAATGTCAAGAGCCTTGAAGTTAGATTCAGCCATCAGTTTAGCAAGGCCTTGGCCTTTGATTAGTTTTGTGGGCTTAATCTCTATATCATATTCTAGAATAACTGCAATCCACTTTCCCCTTCTACCATTAGGGTTATCTTGTGTCAAGATATCCTTTACTACCGAGTTCGAAACATAAGCTATGGTGTGGGAATTGAGAATATAGACCCTGAAGTCCTTTATAGCCTTTACCAAAGAAAAAGCTTGCTTCTCCATAATATTGTAATTCAACACAGCATCTCTCAAAGCTTTACTGAAGAAAGCTATGGGTTGTTCATACCCTTCACTATTCTTCTGCAGTAATACAACTGCTATAGTATGTTCAGAGGAAAAAGAAAAATGATAGAAATCTTTAGTGAAATCAGGACTGATCATAACTGGGGCTTCGGTGAGTGCACGTTTTACTTGTTCGAAGGATTGCCTGGACTCAGGATCCCATTTTATTTTTACATCCTTTTTAAGCATGTTGGTAATGTTTCGGAGGAGTTCAGCCAGATTAGGAATGAATCTTCGAAGAAATTTAATTTGCCCTATGAAGGACTGTAGTTCTTTGAGGTTTCTTGGGTGTTCTAACTTTAGTATGGCCTCGATTCTGCTGGGGTCAATTCTGATTCCCTCTTTAGAGATGATATGTCCTAGCAGCTTGCCTTCTTCTAACCCAAAAAGACTTCTTGGGATTTAAAGAAATCCTGAACCTTCTACACTTTTCGAAAACTCGTCTAAGGTGCCTCAGGTGTTCATCATCAGATTGGGAAAACACAGTAACATCATCTAGATAAACGACAATAAACTTACCTGATTCTTCGATGAAGGCGATATCCATCGCCCTCTAGAAGGTGGCTCCTGCGTTCATCAAACCAAAAGGCATCTTCACATACGTGAAAGTGCCCCACGATGTGGTGAAAGCAGTTTTTTCCTGGTCGTCTGGGTGAACTAGGACCTGGTTGTAGCCCGAGAAACCATCTAACAGAGAAATTCGACTGGACCCGACCACCCTTTGCAGGAGGTGATCCATTTTAGGCAAGGGGTAGTTATCCTTCAGGGATGCTTTTTTCAGATTTCGGAAATCTATGCAGAGTCTGATTTCCCCGATTTTCCTACGTGTAGGAACTAAATTAGAAACCCACTTAGAGAAGCGTATTGGTACTATGATATTGGCATCGTACATCTTCTTAATCTCTTTTTCTATCAGGGGAAGCAACTTGGGATTTATCCTCCTAAGTTTCTGCCTAAACGGTTTCTGGTCTTCCTTTATGGGAATCCTGTGTTGTATGATGCTGGTATCGTAGGCTTTCAAATCTTCATAGCCCCAGGCAAAAACGTCTGAATATTCTTTGAATAGCTCTATGTATTTAAGATTTTGTTCTGGGGGTAACGACTTGGATAGTTTGACCATCCTAGGATTCTCTTCAGTCCCTATATTGCAGTCCTCTATCTCTTGTCCATGTGCTTCTATTTTTGGTTTCTTAGCTACATCGTTATTGTCAAACAGATCTTCTAAAGGAACAAGCCCTCTAGGTAAAACGTTGCTTTTCAATTGTAAAACATCAGCATTCATTTCGTCATCCCCTAACTCTACTGAGTCTACAGTATCTAATCCTAACTCTACAGTATTCACACTGTCTATTTCAAACTCAGAATTATTTACATTCTCGTCTTCACTTTCTAAATCTATGTTTGTACATTCAAAATCGTTCTTGCATTGCAGAAAGTCCTCTATCTGATCATCATTTCCAAACACCTGCCAATACCTGATATTATCGAGAACTGTAGGTCTGCATTTCACTTCGATAGTGTATGGGCGAGTTTGGCGGAAAGGGATTTTGCAGGAAGCTGCTGACGTAGCCAATCCGTCAGCCAGAATATTCTGTCCTCTCGGCATTACCTGCAAGTCAACCTCATTAAAACACTTTAAAGCATCAAGAACAACATTTCTGTAGGCCCTAAGGTGTGGGTGTTTAGCAGCATATTTCCCTTTAATTTGCTTAATTATTAATTCAGAGTCCCCCCTTACCATGATCTGCTTAGCACCGACCTTTTTCAATAGCTTTAGACCAAGCATTAAAGCTTCATACTCAGCAACGTTGTTGGTGCAATGGAAATTTAGTTTGTAGGAATGATTCTTTGAATACCTCTTTTGATGATTATGCAACCAGACTCTGGCACCTACTCCTTCTTTACTCACAGCCCCATCAAAATCCATACTCCAAAAATTGGCGGGAAAATCTTCAGTGATTACATTTTTCATCTAGCTGCCTCACCGCTTTCTAGACCCTCATCTTGACTAGATACATCTTCCATCAGTTGAGTATCTTGCTCTTCCATATCACCATCATTGTACAAGATGAATGAATCTAAATCTGAATGAGCAGAGTAAAGGGGGTAATTATGAGGTTTCTCTTGGCTACTGACCATATACTTCATCAATGTTTCTTGTATAACCTCCTCTGTTGTCCAAACACTGGGATAGTGGCGTACAACATATCCAACTGCAGGGTTCCTTTCAACTTAGCTCCCCAGGACCAGGATAGCAACATACCATACTTTGGCAGGATGTCTGCAACCACCACGTCCATTACCATGCTTTTCGAAGGGATCTGAACCAGGGTGATGCACAAATCTTTAATCAAACCAATACATTTGACTTTGCTGGAGTCAAACGAGTGTAGATCTTTGTAAGGCCTAGTGACCTCTAATCCCAATTTTTCCATTACTGCTTTAGGCATTAGATTATGCGAGGCACCTAAATCCAGCATAGCGTTATGCAATATCAAATCGTGTATGTTCAAACTGATGTAAAAGGGAGCTACGTCACCAGTATCGTCTCGACCATCCACTTCCGGTCTGAAAAGGAGTTTGGGGTAATCGTCAGTAAGATTCACAGTGTCGGAATGAGTCACTGATCCAATAGTCAAGGCCTTAGTGCCTATGTCAGGTTCAATGGCTAGTGCTTTTATTACTTGTGAATGATACCCGCCTCTGTTAATCAACTCTGTAAGTGGGATAGGAATTTTTATTTTGGCCAATTCTCCCTCCAGGCTAAAAGGTGTATGATCTCGGGTCTGACTCATTGATTTCGGTTGGTCCACCATATTCTTTCGCTCAGAAGTACTGGGTGAAAATTCGGGCTGTGCTGGTCTTTTCAGTATGGTGATGTTTTTCTTCATCGGAGCGTCGGCTTTACCCTTCTCAAAATATTTTCCAGCAGTGGTCTTCTCAGGATTTTTCTCAGTAGTAGTTGGCTCAAGGGTTTTCTCAGTCTCAGCTACCTTCTGCATTTCGGTCATCTTTTTCGAGGAATTTCCTTCTGTCTTCTTACTCCGCAAGTTGTACTGCCGGTGTACCTCCAGAACAGCATCCTCCAAGGCCTGTTGTCCAACCTCTTCGGTTTCTTTACTTACCTTTGTTTGATTTAGTAGAAATAGTTCCTTCTCTTCTTGAGTAAGGAAAATGGCCTCATTGTCATGAATGCCCATGAGGTTGATATGAGTGTCCTCCAATTCCTCAATGACTTCCCCCCCTTCATCAGCATAGTTTTCTTGCAAGGAAGGCCTGATCGGCTGATCAGGACCTCTCTGATCTCTTTGATCTCTCTGAGCTCTTTGATCTCTCTGTCTTATTTGAGGAGGGTTTCTTCTAAAATTGGGGTTTCGAATCTGAGGAGCGGGTGTATTGTCTCTCGGAGGATTTCTATCTGAAATACTCATTCTTTCTATCAATAATTCCAATGATCTGACCACAGAATCCAATTTGGAATCGGTGGTTGACGTGGAAGGTTCTTCTTTGATCGTGACTCTTCTTTCAGACCTTGACGTGCCCTTTTTGCCAACAGATTGGCTTCTACACTAATAGCACTTTTCTGCATGTCTTCGAGGGTAGCGACATTTCTCTCTCTTAATTGATATGACATGTCAGTATCAAATCCATCAGGGTATTTAATCAATGCCAGGCCTTGGGGAGGTTTGATTTTAGTGGGAATTGCATTGTATAGGTTGTTAAAGCAGGTGCAATAGTCCTGTACTGTCTCACCTTAGTTTCTTTTTATATTCTCGTATTCTAATAGTATCTGGAGAGGGTTTTTCTTTACCTCCCATCTGTCAAGGAAAATTCTTTGGAATACAACAAGGTCAGGAACTGAAGCGGCGGGTAAAGCTTTGGACCATTTCTTGACATCTCCCATTAGACTCTGGGCAAACAATCGCATTTGCACGTCGACTTCGTCAACTTCTTGCAAATCAAGGTAGTCGTTCATTTTATCCACATGTTGTTGTGCGTTTAAGGTTCCGGTTGCATTGAACTGTGGAAGTCTTGTCTGGTAGTCTTGGGGCATGGCATGTAGCGGCGCGGCCAACACCAAAGGGGCATATCGAGCTGCCATGACGGGTGGAGGAGGTAGGATGACGACCTGGATAGTGGGAGAGGTAGCGACTGAAGACGAGGACGAGGAAGGACTGGGTGGTGCTGAGGTAGAAATTTGTAGTCTAGTCGTAGGAGACAAAACTTCGGGGGTTCGGGGTTGCAACACGGTTGGGTCAAAGACGAGCCTAGACACAAAAGTTTCAGATCGTGTTCTAACCAGGTTTCGTTGCGGGAAGGGATCAAGATCAAGATTTTGAAAGATATCTGGTTCTCCGGAAAAGGAAGGAGACTTATGAAGGGGAGTATAACTCACGGAACTGGTAGCTGAGGTCTTTCGCTTGAGCAACTGCTTGGGATTATCTATTGTTGTAGGGGGTTCAGGATCTGGATGAGATCTAGTGTGAACTTTCTTGGGAGCCAGAACTCCTTTCGGTTTTTTATAAATATTTGTTTTTTAATTTTATGAGTCTGAAAATAATATATACAGAGTTAATCAACCTCTAAACATTACTTTCTTCTCGGAATCAAACGTTCTTTTTAAGGGAAAGAAACGTGAGATTGTCAGTTTTAGTTCTTCCCAAGTGGAGTTGCCAATTATGTTAGCACTTGGTAAATTTCCTAGAGGTTGAAAAAGAAGAAATCTACAAAGGTAACCTTAACCAACCGCTTTTAAAGCTGGGATCTAGCCCTTCCATCTTGAGGGATCTCTCTATATGATTTAGCTTTGTTTTTAACTTCAGGTATTAGGCTAGGTAAAAGGAACAAGTATGTTTTGTTGTAAAAGGGTTTATAAATTGGTTGAGACCGTTCACACATCCATTGGGCTATGGGTTCTGTAGTTAATTAACTATGAGATACAACCAGAAATGCCAAGAAATCCTTCACAGGGTGAGATAATATACTCACTGGATCTTTAGAAATTAAAATGATGGACAGAAGAAAAGATAAGAAAAATAGCTCCAACTAACAAGCAATTAAGAATTTCTTAATTGAAGATATTAGAAGATAAACATTAAAATCTTTTAGAATCGGAAACAGGGTATCAAAGATAAATCCTGCAACATTACGCTATTCATAAAGATTAGTTCCAGAAAAACACAATGATTACAAAGAAAGAAAAACATTCAACTTAGAAGATGAACATCACCAGTGAACATACGCAAGAATCCTGTAAAGTGCCTCCTCTTTATTAGTGGCCGATCTTTTCAAAAATAGTACAGTTTGATAGCAATTAGGGTGTGCGAATCAACAACACTCAATACTTCGAGAGTTGAAGTATTTATAATTCAGATTACAAACGTTCCTGTCATAACTGATCAGGACGTGCTCATTCTATTTTTAGTCTAACTACTTTAACTAATAAAAAACTGTTTGATGACTCATTACAACTGCATGAGGAACTTTCTGGGGTAGGCCGTTGGTGAGGCGCCTTCGCAACCTCTTCTGACTGGATAGGTGACTGAATAATGACAGCTCATCTGCTAATCTAGTAGATCACAAAGTTCTTCCCATCTGAGATGATTTGGCACTGTAAATTTAAGTAATCTCTGATACACTTCATACATATCTGTATACTTAGCAAATGTAGGCTTGATGATGAATATGTGTTTAATCTCATGTTGGATACTAATATCCAATTGTAGGGCATCCATAAATGCTTTGCCTGTTACACTCCCTTGTATCCCTGCAAACTTAGAACTGTCCTTAGATACTTCAGTCAACCTCTTCTTGTAGTCAGGGAGTGTCATTAGTTTGTCATTAATGACCTTCAGACCAAGAAGGCCTTTCTTTTGGAGAACATCTATCTTATTGAAAAATTTATGCACTCCTTGATCCATGACTTGAACTTTTTCCTCGAGCTGAAGCATAAGACCTCTCTTGGCTAAAACTCTTTTAACCTCCAGTATAGTTTCTGTTCTGTCCTCAATCTTTAGTTCTTCTAGTTCCTCTCTGGTCTTGGAATTCAGGAATCTGATGATCTCGTTTGCCTGTGCTGGCATGTCTCCCAGCTCCTCTCTGATTTTCTCAATCGCCTGTTTTCTCCTCTGAAGCAACTCATTTTGTTCAAGCATAATTTGAAACATTGGCCAGATTTCATTTATAGACTTGGTAATATCTGTCCATACAATCTCTTTGACCTCAGCCAAAGTCTTCCCTGCCATTGCCTGCTTTTGGAGCTGCTGTAACTCCTTCCTGATTTTCTCATTCACCTGCTTTTCTTTAGATAGGCTTGTCTGGAAAGAAGTTTCGAGCTCTTGGAGGTTCTCCACTTCTTTCTTAAGCCTGATGATTTCTGACTCTTGCAGGTTCATCCTCTCCATGGAATTGGCAAGGTCTGTTGTTCCTTCTGGTAGTGACACTGGTGTTTCAGATGGTATCGCTGTCACTGTTGATGTGCGCAAACTTGCAATTGGGATAGCACTCAATGGAATGCCTTCCATTGGTTTCGTCTGCTCTTTCTCCTTTAGCAGTCTCTCCATCTCAGCCTCCATCTCTTTTAGCTGAGCATTCTGCTCCATGAGTAACTTTAGCATCTCATCCTTCTCACCTTCTTTCTCTGCTATCTCTTTTGCCTGTGAGTCCTCTGTGGGTGGGAGATTTAGCTGTTTTCTTAAGGATACGATGTCATCATTTTTCTTTTTAATCATCTCTTCTGCAGCTTTCACATTTGCAGGATCGTAGCCGATCTTTAAAACCAGCTCTTCCAACGTCTTGATTCTGTTGTCTTTAGAAAAAGATGATATTTTTCCATCTTGAGCTGTGTCTGAGCGTTGTTCAAAGATACCTAAAATTTTGCTGCAGAAGTTGTAGCATGTGCTAATGTGTGGAAAACCATCTCCCCAATTTGTTTGTGCAGATCCATCTGATCTGTTGGATGTACATCTTTCGCTTGAAACTCGAAAGTGGCCCTTTTGTAATCTGAGATTACCTTGGGATCCGGTACCTGTGCTTGTAGGTAAGCCATATGCATCCTACCCTTTTCTGTGTCAAATGTCGAAAGAAGCCTATGTTGAGTTGTGGAAGACTACTTCCGAAACTGGGCGTAAGTGCTACTAGTGAGGGTCTGGTTCTTCTTCTTGATCAATTCATATTTCTCGAAAGTGCCCAATTTGGGCACAGTCTTGCTTTACTGAGTATCCAGGGGAGAATCTGTAGATTTCTTCGGTATAGCTTTTGTGATTTCTTTATGCTGGCTCAAACCGAAAGGTGGCGTGACCGGATTGACCCCTGTAGTGGTTACTGTGGTAGTTGGGGCTTCTTGTTCTGCCGTCGCGCCTGGCATTGAAACTGTCTTTGACTTTTTGGTGTGAATCTGGAACTCTTCTGCTGACACCTCGGTTACAGGAGACGACGACTCCTGTCGGGGCCTCTTCTCCTTGGGGACCTGAAGTGTGGTAGTGGGAGGTACACTCGTCGAAGACACCTGCTGTTCTTCTTCAACTTGTTGTTCCACGTCCATCAAAGTATCAGGCATCCAAACTGTTTGATTTGCAAATTTCTCGATCTCTGGCTTGGACTCATGAGCATATGGGATGTTCTTATTTTTCACTCTCATTTCAGAGATGATCCCGTATGGATCGTAGTGCCAGGTGAAACTTGTAAATAATTTCATCTCCTTTAACATTCTGTCCGCTTCCTCCCCGACACCTCTACTATTGAAAATAAAAGAACCTATCTGCCCTTTAATTCTCAATTGTTGTTTCTTTTTTAAGGAAACAAAATGAATATCATCTGAATTCATTATTTGCCTAATATATTCTAAGGCAAAGATCCTTACCGACACGTATTGAGGTAGCTTGTAAGGTGCCAACTCGCACCCGAAAACTCTGATTTCGGTATAGTTCTGGTACAGGTACCAGTCTCCTGTCTTTACATTGTCCGAGAGCTGCAAAATTCTCTGGACTTCCTCATTTATTCGTGGCTCAGGCCTGCCACTCAACATGCTAACCACCGGGTGGTAAAACTGATCAATGAAAGCTTTGAAGTCGTATTCAGTAGAGTTACGCTTCAGAAGAGAAGTCCATGCTGTGACTGGCTGGGGCCGTCCGTCTGCATCCATTTTTTGCATGGAGAAACTAAATCTGTCGGCTTGGAAGTAAACGAACATGTACGCCAGTATGAAAGAATATCTGAACATACCCTCTGTGCCGAAATTCACAAATTCTTCGTGAATATTATTGTCCAAGAAGGTGTTGTAGTCGAACTGCGTCGTGGGCTTTTCGTCGTTTGAGAAAATGGACAGAAAACCCAGGATGGGCTCATCTACCCATTTGTCAGAATAGTAACCAAGCAGGGCACACAGGGAAGAAATGATTTGATTTCCTTTGGTGGAGAAAAGGGAAGAAGGGTAAGGGGGATTGATGGAAGGAAGTTGAGCGGAGTCGGGGAAGAAAAGCTCTCATATCTGAGCTCTCTGAGGAAAGGTCATTTTCTGGTATAACTCGGTGAGGATTTCTAAATTGAGTGGGGACGCAGATTCAGCATGGGGAACTTGCAACATCTAGTCAATATCTTCAGGAGTGATGAAGAAAAGGACGTCTTCGGATGAAGAGACGATGGCTTTCTGGTCAGGGACATAGTGGGCTTGGCATTTCAGAGCAAATTCCGAAAAGTGATGTATCTGGGGGAAAAGGTACAGCGACAAATTCGACTCCCAGAGTCCAATTTCATCGCTTTGATCTAAGAATACCTCTCGTAACCACGACTGGAGGTCTGAAAAATCAAAGTCGCAGATGGTATCTGCGATCAAACAATCTTTATCAACCAGGGGGATTTTGTCCAGGTCGACAGGAGGAGGAAGAAAAGGATTATCTTCTTCTTCCGCTTGTCTTGACTTTGACCCCATTTCAGCAACA
>JASDQU010307680.1:129511-140789 GCA_032191745.1 Picea mariana
TGTCTTCTCAGGGAATTCTTTCAATTGCACTTCGACATTTTCAACTACACCATGTGTGGGTATTGCTTTGGATTCAAATCCACACACATTTCTGTAAGGCCAAATGACCTTCAGGCCCATTTGCTGCATGAATTTAAGAGACATCATATTTTCACCAGCACCTGTATCCAACATGCAATTGTTAAGGTATTTGTTGTTCATCATAAGAGTCATGAAGAAAGGTGGATTTTAGCCATACCGGATCCTGAAGTGATCAGCTTGCAACATAATTGGGGGGTCCATAGGCTCAGCTGTTCCCGAAAAGAAGGTATTAAAGAGTTCTTTAATAGAGGGGATCTTAATTGCTTCTTTTAAGGGAACGTTTACATGCATCTTTGACAAGGCTCCTTCAAAGTCAAAATCAAGGGTAACCTTATCAGTTTTAGATGTCTTGGGAGGAAGAACCTCAAGAGATTTCGACTGATCAATGGTAGGTTGTTTTGGATTCTTTCTCCAGTATACTTGGACTTCTTGCTTTTTTAGCTTTTCTCGTGATTCCTGGTCCACGTTGTTAATTATTGCCAGTCTTGTTGCTCTTGCTGCTTCCTTCAGGGCCTGCTGATGTTCTATATCAATGATGTTTATCTGAGGAAAATTCATAAAGCAATCCAGATTGTTGACTTGTTGCTGGTTGGCGTTATAAGGACACTCATTCTCCCAATGTGCTTCACTGCATTCCAGGAACCAAGGATTTTCATCAATGACGTTTGTAGGGGCCAGAGTATTCGGGACTTCATTTTCATTCTTAGGCTTGTAGGTTTGGTTCCCTTTCTGGAATTGCCCTTTGAATGGAGGTCTAGGTGCCTGGGTCTGGGACTTTTCAAGTCTAACGATCCGGTTCATCATTTCTTCTTGATTCTTCATGATGCTATCCACGGAAGCTTGTAGCTTACTCATACTGGTGCAGAGATCTGAAGTAGGCTCAACATTGTGTACCATTTTCTTCTTTGTGTATATTCTCCCCCTAGGGTTAGCAAAGGGCTCAATCTTGGATGAAAGGAGATTTCCTTCTATCTTGGTAGCGAGCTCTTGGGCTTCTTGAATGGATTGGGGGTCTTTGTCTCTAAGAAGATACCCTAGTTGGCCATTGAAAGATCTGGTATAAATGTGAACAAGATAATCATCTTTCGGATGATGGCTTGGGGGAGTTCGTTGGAGTAATGCTTCTAATCTGGTGTGAAATTCCCGAATAGACTCATTTTCATGCTTGGCCAGGCTATTTAGTCGGGTGAGCAGCATGTTAGGGTCTTCTTTGATGCTCCACCTTCTGAGGAAGATTTGCTCAAGTCTATCCATGGTTTTGATGCTTCCATCAAGAAGGCCAAGATACCAACGTCTTGCAGCATCATAAAGGGTAGCAGAGAATAACTTCATAACCAAGTCCTCAGCATCATCACTAATGGGGTGACGCTGAAAAAATGCCCAAAAGTTACTCACATGCTCTTCGACACTAGTGGCATCAGTGCCAGTAAACTTCGGCAACCACTTTTCATATTTGGGTGGCATTTGCCTAGGGAAGCCAGGTATGGCTGACATGTCTAATGGATTGAACAAAGTAGATGACCATTGTCTTTGATTGTTCACTAGGTTTGTAGTACCGGTCTGAGAGGTAGACATGTTTAAAGGAAGTCGCTTTCCAAAAAGAGACTTGACAACAGGTGAATTTAAAGGAGACTTCCTTCTGAAAGCTAAAGGAGGATTATTGAATCTCCTTTTGGTTTGTGGAGTCGCCAGATAGTTTTCCTGAAACTATCAAAGAATAGGGGAATAAGGTCTAGTGGAGTCGCCAGGTAAGCTTGTAAGAGAAAAGGTTTTTGAGGCAAGGCTTACCAAAAGATTTTTCATTGAGGAAGATTGAATCAGTGTTCCCCAGCAACGGAGCCAAAATGTTATCGCACAGTTTGTAGCTAGGAGCAAAGGCTATAAAGTTGAAGGCCAAACTGGCGTAACAGGGACCTACCCCACCTAATGTCACCACAATGAGGAGGTCCTTTCTATTTAGGGAGGCTAGGCCCAAGGGAGACGTCCCTGGCAATCTAAGGTTTGAAAGGGAAAGGCTCAAAGGATTAAGGCTAGTTTCCCCTTTCACAGATTACCGCCCAAAGAGATAGTCCAACAAAGTATAACCAAGGAGAAGGCACCTGCTTTCGAGACAAGACAACAGTAAAACTAGTACGTGCAATAATGATTAATACTTCATAAATCAGTGACTATCTAAGTTCAATATATGAGCAAATACAGCAGTAAATATTGACGAAGTCAATGTTTGCAATAATGACAATGGCAATATAATGTTACTTGTCAATAAATACTAGAACAATATAGCATCCAATGAGTATAATCAATCCTTGAATCAAATCAATGCATTAAACATCATTCAGTTGCTCACATATGATAGATTGTTGCGTCAAGATGAAATATCCTAGGGGTGACGTCATCTTTTAGGGTTAGTTGTTAGTTAGGGTTTCAAACTTATAAGGTTTTGAAATTTTGTTTAGTCACTATCACTTCAACGCTAGAGTCTAAGGATCAGTGCCTAAGGGTTAATGGAGTCAATAAATGATGGACGCAGGAGTTGAAGGATAAAATTTTTTTGAGGACTAGAGGGTAGGTTTTCAAGGTGCTGCTAAAGCAGCGCCTTAAAAAATAGAAACTTTAAGAGAGAGACGTTCACTTGGTGTTGCAAAGGCAAGGCCTTGTGCTCTCTCCTCTTTCTCGACAAACGGCTAGCACAATAAGGAAAAATTAACCAAGACAAGAGGTTTTGATGAGGGAGATGTTGCTAAAACAAGGTCTGTCAACAAACCCTAGAATGGTACGGCCCTAGTGTAGTAAGCCAAGGCTAAGGACGTATCACTCTTCTTAGCTTCAAAAAGGTACGGCTAGCATAAAGAATGAAGAAAACAAGTGTAGCTAACGCTAGGCTCTATTTTCTTATTCAATGGTTTAAGGTCTCTTTGTCATGGGACATGAGACAACAACCTACTTGTGTGGTTGTCCCTTAGGGTTTTGATTCAGCAATATATAAGCAATATGCAAGAGATTTAAACTACAACCATTCAAAGAGAAGTTTTGCAGAAAAAACACTTACATTTCATGAAAAAATATCCAAGCAAACCCTAGTTGTAACACCTTCCTTCCAAAGAAACACCATAAATGCCAAGAAAACTCTTCCTTCAAAAGTTGCGCCTCACTATTTCAGCCAAAAACCCCAATAGGGCACTAAAAATCAGATCTCACTTGATGAGTGAGTTGTGTTATTTCAAAATGAGGGAAAACATCCTCAATTTATATCATCCAATGACCCTTAATTAAAAAATTAGGTCATTAAAACAGTCGACAAGGTTGACTACTAAAAATCATACTGTTTTTACATTTAACTGCTAAATAAAAGCCTAAATGAGCAATAATCAGGACTTCTAGCCCCTCTGAGGGAGACGTTGGCCCTTTTTAGGGCAAAACTCAGCACTAGAAGGCAAACGTTGGCCCTCTTTGGGCCTCCAAACTCTGCCACACGTGCCAAACTGTCCTGTAAAGCTGCCACACGCTAGAGGTGACGTCAAGAATCTCTGGAGGACGTCCTGGTCAACAGAGGGATGCGTTCCACCTGCAGTTGGTCAGCCCCCTAGGGCTGGGCTCAACCAAGGCGTCCTGGATGAAAACATCCTTCTTCTTCTCTCATGCAAATGCTTGATCAGTCACTATCATGTCTCTACCCCGGATGAGGTCCCAACAACCATCTGATGGGCTCTTCAGCCCCATGGAGGTCCAAACTGATCATCTCCCCATGTGTATCGGTCCACCTGGTACCTGTCCGTCGGGTATGGTCCTGCACATCAAAAACTTCTCCCTCCATGGACTCATTAGTCCTCGGGATCATAGCAATGCCAATCATATTTCATCATTAATTTTATCAAATGCACGCATAAGACTTCTAACATATCACCTAACAGCTGAAAGACATTACACTGACCTACTATACAAAGCTGAAGAAAAAGACAAGGTAACCTATTGGGCCAACATCCATAAGAAAAGGAAAGTTCCCAAAGGATGTCATCCAAGCCATGTAATATCTGGTGGTGTGGTCTAAGGATGCCTAGACATAGTGAAAACCAGGGGTGGATATTATCCGTGGGTGCCTTTGTAGGAGGCGAGTTGTACCTGTCATGGATGCAATTCTTTCCAATCCCTTTATTGCCTTTATTCTTTCTTTTTTATTTCAAGGTCTAACTAGAGGACACTTCCTTGGCGTGGTGACTAGAGCTGACAGTGTTACCCACGAGTATTTTCGCAGAAATGATAAGGCTAGCTCGTGATGAGACCCCCTTTCCCTTGGCCATGCAACCAAGGGTCACTGCCCTGGCGTGGTGACCAGATAATGGCAATGTCATACTGCTAGATACCTATGAACATAATGGGCCGACTCGTGATGAGACCCCCCATCCTCTTGGCTGGGTCTTGTTTTATTATTTTTCTTCGGGTCCCTCTTGTTTCTTATCGAGAGGCTTTTTATTGCCTTCTCGAGGATCCCTGGGCGAGGCATCTCTAGGTTTTATTTCCTATGGCTTTTATCTTTTACCAGCTGCTTTTACCTCCTGGGCCTTTAGCCCCTTCTTCCCATAGGATAAATCCCCCCGAGTGGCTAACCAAAAAATATGGATACAAGCTTGCTAGGGCACCCCGTTAATCCCCCCAACCATGCTCAAGTGGGTTAGTGTAAGATCCAAGCAGTTGTCAAAAATGTAAGGAACCTGATGCATATATCTGAAAGTTATAATGATCAAACATGACACATGCCATGATACCTGGACCAATTACCTCATGGAGAAAGAGTCTTCTCCGATGCAAGTCCAAGCCGAAGGTGATGGATGTTGTTGCTGCTGACAGGATAGGTCTGATGAAGGAGGAGAAAGATGGGCCTTCCAGGGCCATGCTCAGGTCAATTCTACTCTTGGTACTCCATGTCTAGGACCTGTGGGCCTCGAGACATGATCTCCTAGTTATCCCTAGAAATCGGGGATAACATCTGGCTCCAACTCGGGGACATCTGCTCACCATAGAGCGCATGAGAACCTCAGCATCTCTGGCATAAACCTGCAGACCTGCTCACACTCGAATAGGGCATCAGTAACAAAGGTGGGGTGGTATTGCCACCCCGCAAATATAATATATATGTATATGAAATAAAGCAATCAATATGCATATTAGGAAACAAACTAACATGAAATGCAGATGGTATAATACACGGAAAATGCCTACCTACTTATACTTACCTGTATAGTCATGTCCCACCACCTTGCTGGGGTTTGAGGAGGCATCCGTTAATGGATAATGGGCGCCTTCTTCCTTCCAAAGTGGAAAAATAGTACGAGTTATCAATTGATTCCATTCTGACTTTGAAAGGTCCGAGCCATGATTGCGTACTTCCTTTCACATTAGTTGGCTCTCCTTTCTGAGTATCCCACATCCATACCAAATCTCCCTCCTTGTATTTTCGGATCTTGTGTTTGGTTTTTCCTTTAACAACCTTGGTTTACTGGACTGAGGGAGGTGGGTGGGTTTCTGGTGTAAAAACTTCTTGTTGGGATGGATGAATTTGCACATCCTCTTCATCCTTTTTCCTTTTTAATATCTTTACCGTCCCAACCTTTTTGTTTTGAAACTCATCTAGGAGTTGTTGGTATTCTTCTTTCTTGGGCCACTCAATCTGGTCAAACTCTTCCTCTGTTGCAAAGGGCATATCTTCTGGAGAATATTCATGAAGAGTTTGTATCACATCTTTCTTCGCTTCATTTATGGAAGGGACAACATCTTGTACGTGATTTCCAGTTATTGGCACATTGAGTAAATGTTCAGTTGTCCCATCTTTCAAAGGTAACCACAAAAAGGTGAGATCCATTTCAAGGGACCCGCCTATCATTGCACCAAACTTCCTAGACAACAACATTCCCCACACGTCCAGGACATCAACCACTATAATATCTATGTGGACTGTTTTCTCGGGGAATTCTTTCAATTGCACTTCGACATTTTCAACTACACCATGTGTGGGTATTGCTTTGGATTCAAATACACACACATTTTTGTAAGGCCTAGTGACCTTTAGGCCCATTTGCTGCATGACTTTAAGAGACATCATATTTGCACCAGCACCTGTATCCAGCATGCAATTGTTAAGGAATTTGTTGTTCACCATAACAGTCATGAAGAAAGGTGGATTTTCACCATACTGGATCCTGAAGTGGATCAACTTGCAACATAATTGGGGGGTCCATAGGCTCAGTTGTTCCCGAAAAGAAGGTATTAAAGCGTTCTTTAATAGAGGGGATCTTAATTGCTTCTTTTAAGGGAACGTTTACATGCATCTTTGACAAGGCTCCTTCAAAGTCAAAATCAAGGGTAACCTTATCAGTTTTAGATGTCTTGGGAGGAAGAACCTCAGGAGATTTCGATTGATCAGTGGTAGGTTGGTTTGGATTCTTTCTTCGGTATACTTGGACTTCTTGCTTTTTTAGTTTTTCTCATGATTCCTGGTCCAAGTTGTTAATTATTGCCAGTCTTGCTTCTCTTGCTGCTTCCTTCAGGGCCTGCTGATGTTCTATATCAATGATGTTTATCTGAGGAAAATTCATAAAGCAGTCCAGATTGTTGACTTGTTGTTGGCTGGCGTTATAAGGACACTCATTCTCCCAATGTGCTTCACTGCATTCTAGGCACCAAGGATTTTCATCAACGACGTTTGTAGGGGCCAGAGTATTCGGGACTTCATTTTCATTCTTAGGCTTGTAGGTTTGGTTCCCTTTCCGGAATTTCCCTTTGAATGGAGGTCTAGGTGCCTGGGTCTGGGACTTTTCAAGTCTAATGATCCAGTTCATCATTTCTTCTTGATTCTTCATGATGCTATCCACGGAAGCTTGTAGCTTACTCTTACTGGTGCAAAGATCTGAAGTAGGCTCAGCATTGTGTACCACTTTTTGCTTCGTGTCTATTCTCCCCCTAGGGTTAGCAAAGGGCTCAATCTTGGATGAAAGGAGATTTCCTTCTATCTTGGTAGCGAGCTCTTTGGGCTTCTTGAATGGATTGGGGGTCTTTGTCTCTAAGAAGATACCCTAGTTGGCCACTGAAAGATCTGGTATAAATGTGAACAAGATAATCATCTTTCGGATGATGGCTTGGGGGAATTCTTTGGAGTAATGCTTCGAATCTGGTGTGAAATTCCCGAATAGACTCATTTTCATGCTTGGCTAGGCTATTTAGTCGAGTGAGCAGCATGTTAGGGTCTTCTTTGATGCTCCACCTTCTGAGGAAGATTTGCTCAAGTCTATCCATGGTTTTGATGCTTCCATCAAGAAGACCAAGATACCAATGTCTTGCAGCATCATAAAGGGTAGCAGAGAATAACTTCATAACCAAGTCCTCAGCATCATCACTCATGGGGTGAAGCTGAAAAAATGCCCAAGAGTTACTCATATGCTCTTTGGCACTAGTGGCATCAGTGTCGGTAAACTTGGGCAACCACTTTTCATATTTGGGTGGCATTTGCCTAGGGTAGCCAGGTATGGCTGACATGTCTAATGGCTTGAGAAAAGTAGATGACCATTGTCTTTGATTGTTCACTGGGTTTGTAGTACCGGTCTAAGAGGTAGACATGTTTAAAGGAAGTCGCTTTCCAAAAAGTGACTTGACAACAGGTGAATTTAAAGGAGACTTCCTTCTAAAAGCTAAAGGAGGATTATTGAATCTCCTTTTGGTTTGTGGATTCACCAAATAGTTTTCCTGAAACTATCAAAGAATAGGGGAATAAGGTCTAGTGGAGTCGCCAGGTAAGCTTGTAAGAGAAAAGGTTTTTGAGGCAAGGCTTACCAAAAGATTTGTTGTTGAGGAAGATTAACTCAGTGTTCCCCGGCAACGACGCCAAAATGTTATCGCACAGTTTGTAGCTAGGAGCAAAGGCTATAAAGTTGAAGGCCAAACTAGCGTAACAGGGACCTACCCCACCCAATGTCACCACAATGGGGAGGTCCTTTCTATTTAGGGAGGCTAGGCCCAAGGGAGACGTCCCTGGCAATCTAAGGTTTGAAAGGGAAAGGCTCAAAGGATTAAGGCTAGTTTCCCCTTTCACAGATTACGGCCCAAAGAGATAGTCCAACAAAGTATAACCAAGGAGAAGGCACCTACTTTCGAGACAATTCAACAATAAAACTAGTACGTGCAATAATGTTTAATACTTCATAAATCAGTGACTATCTAAGTTCAATATATGAGCAAATACAACAGTAAATATTGACGAAGTCAATGTTTGCAATAATGACAATGGCAATATAATGTTACTTGTCAATAAATACTAGAACAATATAGCATCCAATGAGTATAATCAATCCTTGAATCAAATCAATGCATTAAACATCATTCAATTGCTCACATATGATAGATTGCTGCGTCAAGATGAAATATCCTAGGGGTGACGTCAGCTTTTAGGGTTAGTTGTTAGTTTGGGTTTCAAATTTATAAGGTTTTGAAAGTTTGTTTAGTCACTATCACTTCAACGCTAGAGTCTAAGGATCAGTGCCTAAGGGTTAATGGAGTCAATAAATGATGGACGCAAGAGTTGAAGAATAAAATTTTTCTGAGGACTAGAGGGTAGGTTTTCAAGGTGCTGCTAAAGCAGGGCCTTAAAAAATAGAAACCCTAAGAGAGAGAGGTTCACTTGGTGTTGCAAAGGCAAGGCCTTGTGCTCTCTCCTCTTTCCTGGCAAACGGCTAGCACAATAAGGAAAAATTAACCAAGACAAGAGGTTTTGATGAGGGAGACGTTGCTAAAACGACGTCTGTCAACAAACCCTAGAATGGTACGGCCCTAGTGTAGTAAGCCTAGGCTAAGGGCGTCTCACTCTTCTTAGCTTCAAAAAGGTACGGCTAGCATAAAGAATGAAGAAAACAAGTGTAGCTAACGCTAGGCTCTATTTTCTTATTCAATGGTTTAAGGTCTCTTTGTCAGGGGACATGAGACAACAACCTACTTGTGTGGTTGTCCCCTAGGGTTTTGATTCAGCAATATATAAGAAATATGAAAGAGATTTAAACTACAACCCTAGTGGAAAAACTCGGCAACGGCAAAAACTCGGCAAGGGTCCTAAAAACATCGGCTTGGAAAAAATCGGAAAAACTCGGCAATCATTAAAAAATACATAATTTATTCATTTTTTTTCAAAATTTTAAACATTTTTCAATATATAAAGCAACAACAACATCATATAAACAGATAGGCACATAAATACGGAGAAATAACCGATATATATTATAGAGTGGATGCCAAACAAAAACCGATACATCAAAGTCATTACTGAAAGTCTGAAATCAATAAAAAATGACATCAATTATCACATATATAAATGTATATGTCCCAAAACTAGCAACTAGCTATATCGTATCAAATTATCAATGCCCTCTCCCCCTTTTACGGGATAAAATCAGGGGCTGTTTGCCAGGCCTTGAACTAGAGGCAGAATGTCCTGGTCGGACATCAACGTTGGATGGAGTAGGACTAGCAACTCCAATATGTGTAGAAAGTGGTGTTCCACTTTCAACTAGCTCATCATCCTCCACGGTGTATGGATGAATCTCCTCCTCCTCCTCTTCCTCCTCCTCCTCCTCCTCCTGCTGGTTTTGTTTCTCCTGGTCCCCTTCCTCTAACCATGCAGGGGCCTCATCCAAGAGAGGCACCTCAATCTCCACCCTCCACTTAGACAATATATCGATATTGTCCAAATAAATGGCATCCACTTCTGGCTCTTTCTCTATATGCATCATCCAACGTCGGAGATTGTAGTGGACGTACACCAAGTCATTAAGACGTGGGAATGCCAACCTGTAAGAGAGTCATAAAAGACTTGATAAGTGTTGAGGGTTATAAATTTAAATTACAATAAATGTAATTGACTAATTGCTTTGTTAAAGTTCTAACTTCTAACCTGTTGCGTCTTTTGGAATGTATTTTGTCAAAAATACTACAATTGCGCTCACAGCCCGAAGAGCTACATGTTTGACTGAGTATTCTAATGGCAATTTTTCGTAAATTTGGTGCTTTTGTGTCATAGTTCCTCCACCAAACATCTACAATAAATAAGAAAGAAAGAACACATTAAAGTTTTAAAGTTTTAAACAATGAACATAATCAACTTTCAAGTAAAAATTTAAATTTTGAAATTTAAAATACATAATTGAATTTTATAAATCTAATGACTTACGTGGCATCAAACGGGTCCTTAGCCTCATTGCATCTTCAAAGCCAAATAATCTAGCACATTCTCTATACATCTCTATCTCGCGATTTATTTCATCGCGAATGTTAGCATCAGGTACCATCCTCCGAAGACAAGTAAAGAGGTCATCCATCACCTCATCATCAAAGTCAAAGTTGCATTTGTAGGAAAATGCAGGGTTGAGGAAAAGCGCTGATGCATGAATGGATCGATGGAGCAATCCAGTCCACCGACTATCAATCAAATCCCATATCATCATCTGTCTGTTGAACCCAGGGGTACCCTTTCCCTCATAATAAGCTCGAATGGATTCTTTGGCCTTATCCATGGCCTCATACAAATAGCCCATTACGGGCTTATCGCCATCAACCAATCTGAAAACCTTTACCAAAGGTTCAGCAACGGAGCAAACTTCTTCTACTCCTTCCCAAAAAAAGTCATTGTACACCAATATAGCAATGGCTCTACCATCCTCTCGCCTGCTATATCTGCAATCACGCCACTCACCAGAAACAAACATTTGTTTCAACTCATACTGACATTGAAGCAAAGACTGGAGGGTGAGGAAATGTGTCGCAAAACGTGTGATTGTCAGACGTCACAACTCCCTATCATTGGTGTATGTCCTCATGAGGTTGAGAAAAAAAGCATGGTTATATATGTATTTAGGGATTCTCTTCGCCTGATCAATCACCTCCTTGATGAAGGGAATTTTCCCCACATCCTCAAGCATCAAATCAATGCAGTGTGCAGCGCATGAAGTCCAAAACACTGTGCCATGCCTCTCCATAAGCATCCTACCAGCAGCCACATAATTAGCTGCATTATCTGTCACGATTTGCACCACATGGTGTGCACCAATATCCTCGATGAACCCATGCAACAACTCACATAATAATGCTGCATCTTTCACATGTGTGGATGCATCAACTGATTTTATGAACATGGAACCTTTAGGACAATGTACCAAGAAATTGA
>JASDQU010307680.1:153829-173307 GCA_032191745.1 Picea mariana
AGATAGTCTTATGAAGTACTAACCCATTGAAATATAGCTTGCATATATTAGTTTGTTGTTGCTCTGTTCCAGGCAGGTGTTCTTCATTGGGGATTCACTTTATTATTGGTTGTTTAGCCGGGACTATATGTTTTGGTGGTGACCTGTGAAGGGGGAACTTTACCTTTGTCCTTTTAACCTTTGCCTCTTCAAAACCCCAGGTCACCGGGGACGTCTCCCCTGGGCCTCACCTCCCTAAAGAGAAAGAATCTTCCCATCGAGGTGACATTGGGTGGGATAGGTTCATGTTATGCCAGTTTGGACCTCTATCTTATAGCCATTTGACCCAGCTATAAACTGTGCGATAACAAGGTGCACGCACCGGGGACAGGGGATGGGGGACTCTTGGGGAGTCATCTCCCCACGTCCCCCTTTCAGGGAGACGTGGGGAGTCTCGGGGAGACTTGACTACCCAAAAAGGGTGTGTGTGGGCATCCCCCTTGAAAAGGGGGGCTTCTGGACGTCCCCCCTCGAAAGGGGGACTCTTGGGCTTCCTCCCTGAAGTTTTGCCTAATAAGACTAAAAAACAAAAATTAAAAATTAAAAACAAAAATATAAAAAAAAAAACAAATCATGAAATAAGTCTAAACTTAAGGCTAACTTGCTAAGTCCCTAAGTCACTTAAGCAACCACTATTTGAGCCACTTAAGCAGATGCCATTATTCTCCCCGAGCAATTGCTGAGAGACACGGCGTAAGGGAGTGAGAGAGACAACCGACGAGTGAGGGAGAGCTCAAAGAAGCCAACGCGTGAGGGAGAGCTCAGAGAAGCCAACGTGTGAGGGAGACAGTCGGCAGGTAAGGAAAAGAAGTCGATGCATGAGGGAGAGAAGTCGACGAATGACAGGGAAGTCGATGGGTGAGAGGGAGAGAAGTCGAGTGAGGGACGTGAGAGGGAGAGAAGTCGGGTGAGGGAGGGAAGCCGACTAGTGAGAGGGAAGTCGACGAGTGAGGGAGACGAGTTGGCGGGTGAGGGAAATTGCACAGAGGACAAGTGAGGGAGACACAGCAAGGGGAAATAAAATTAAAAAAATTGCAGCCAGTGGATTTCTTCTTCAAATTTCTTCTTCTAGCAGTGGACAAGTAGGGTTTTTTAATTTCTTGCTTGCTTTTTTTTAATTTCTTAGCGGTTTTTTTTTAGTTTTTATCATAAATTTTTGTTTTTACCCTTCAAACTCAGCATCTGGGTATGTAGTTAACCATATAATTAAATAATTTTATAAAATCAAAAAATTAATGAAGAACCCTTACTGCAGGTTGCCATAAATTAAAAACTTGAACAGAAAATTTATAAAACAACAGCATGAGTGATCACAGTGACAGTGGTAGTGGCAGTGACATTCATAGTGATTACAATACCCAAACAGAGAGTCATGTTGGTAGTGGGACACAGGTTGAAAGTGGGACTGGAAACACCTCATTATCATTGAATGAAACCAAAGGCCATAATCTATCCCCACCAAAGATACCGGCAAGTTATGCAAAGGGGACATTAGATCCAAGAAAACCACTTTTGTTATATGCCACCAAAGTAGTTGGCTCCTCAACCACCAGAAAACCAGGAGGCAAAAGAGGTGGGACACGCAAATGGACATGCAATATTTGTGGCCATCCTTAGACTGAGATTTATAGTCGAGTTAAGATGCACCATTTGGGCATAGGTGGCAAAGGGGTTACTGTATGTGCAAAATTAAGCATGCTGGAAAGATCTGAGCTTTTGACGATACAAATGGCAGCAAATGCAAGAGGCACCTTCGCTAGCCAAAATGCCATGGGTGAAGGTTATCAAAATGTGGAAGAAGCTACAAGCTCCAAAAGAAAATCAAAAGGAAAGAAATCATCCATGGGCCATGTTGTTGTCCTTATACACACTTGCTAATGTGGACTAAGTCCAATCCACTTAGTGTGGCCTTGGAGGCACAATGCCTAAGTTCAAGCCCACTGTCACCTTGACTTGAACTTCTTCCGTCTAGGCTTACTCCTAGGGAAGCCAAGGGGGGTAGACCCTAGTTACTCTGTGAGTTAAAAGATTAATTCTAGGACTTAATTTTAATTGTTAAAGGTTGGCGGGAAATCTAGCCTATATGAAAAGCAAACAATGCAAAGTGCAAGATTTCAAATGCAAAGGCAGCCCTTTTTCTAAGACAACTAAGACTAGTGCCTAAGGTTGGGCAAGGAGTCAACTAAAGTTAAAGAGAGTTGAGAATCTTCAAAAGATTACAATTAAATTACAAAAGAATGACTTTGCAAAAATTACAATTAGAACTAGATACAAATGAATCAAATAGACAAATATTTACAAAGTTAAAAACATCGAAAGAATAACTAAGAGATACAATAAGATACAATTATTGACAAAGCAAGATAATAAGCCTTAACTTGAAAACTTGATTGTGCAAGGAAAGAGAAAGATTGCTCAGAGGAAAAGATTACCACAACACATTCAAGCCAACAAACCCAAACAATAGAGTACCTACACAAGATGCGCAACTGTAAGGGGTTGTTTCAATGGAATACACAACAACAAACCCAAAAAATGAAGTTGCATCCAAAGGATGCGCAACTTCAAGGGGGTTGAGCCAATAAACCAAAACACAACTTAAAACTGAAATGAAAGTGCTCAAAAGAAGCCTCCAAGGGCAAGTACAGAACTCTAAGGTTCACTTAGTTAACATCCACAAAGTGCTAAAATAAAATTGCATGTAAAGTAAATGGAAATGTAAAGTGCTTGCAAGATTATTAAGCATAAACCATGAAAGATAGATCAATGAAAGTTGCCCAAGGTTGTAGTGGATTAATTTTAGGATTAGTTAAGTTATTAAGTGAAAGTGTGAATCCTAAACTAAGTGACTTCCCAAGAACTCTCCCCGCTTATACCAAAAGGACTGTTGGGTGCTCAATAAGTGAGGCAAACAAGGCCACACCCTAGCTCCACTGGTCAATCCGGGAACAAAAGTATTCCACAAGGGGGACACCTAGTGTCATGAGACCATCCTTGATCTAGCACCCCCTGCGTCTTCCTTAAGTCCTTTTTTTGATAGCAAAGTTGGGACAGTAAAAGGTGCTTCTAATTACTAGATAAATTTTAGGCCCTAAAGAACTAAAGATAAATTGAGCTTAGAGTAGATTAAGTTGAGTTTAATTTAGTAACTGTAATGTAGAGTGCTTGTAAATGAAAGTGCTTGCAAATGAAAAAAAAGTACTTGTAAAGTAAATAACTTGAAAGAGCAAAGTACTTGAAATGAAATTTGCAAGAAATGAAAGTGCTTGGAAAAGTAAATTGCAAGAATTCAAGTACTTGGAAAAGTAAATAACTTGAAAGAACAAAGTACTTGAAAGGAAAGTTTGCAACGAAATAAACAAATAAATTGTTATGCCTCCATGGGCTTAAGCAAACATCATGTGATTACTTCTAAGATCTAAAGATTTTAAACCATTAAGCATGAAAACATAGAAGCAATAACCATAATATTAACCTAGCCTTAGGATATAGGATGGTTGTCTTTGCCAAACACTTTTCTAGTTGTAGGCAAACAAAGTATGAATGAAATGACTTTAAAAGTAAATCTAAACTAAGCAAACACAACAAGTGCACAAGATGGAGGACAAGGCCTTCCGGTTTTGTGAACAAGTGGGTGATGAAATAGAGAACTTGAAAATAAAAACTTGGAAATAAATCCTAGCCACACAGCTTGTCCTAATGACAAGTGGGGCAAACAATGAAATAACAAATGCTGAAAATTAAATCTACATTCCTAGCCTTACATTTTAGGATGGTTGGCTTGGCCAAACTCTCTCCTAGGTGTAGGGAAAACAGAAAATTAAAAACGCAGAAAATTTGAAATGCTTGAGAAATGCAAGCCCTTGGGACTCCCTTGGGCTTGCTTAGAATGAGGAAAAGAGAGATAGAAGTGGGTATTTGTTACCCCAACTTGGGAGGTTGATCTCTTGCTCGTAGAGGCCCAAAATGGGTTGTAGATCCCTCTTTTTGGTGAAAACCTGCACAAAATCAACAAGCTAATGCTTGCTGGAAATGCTACACAAACACCAAATATCTTCAAAAATTTATGTTAGTGAAAACCATAAATTTTTAACATTTAGTACGGCATATAATATGTTGAAAGAGAGCTATTCAAGAGCAGAAAATGTACCCAAAGTGTTAAGAGGAAATAGAAAGATAAGAACATAAATTTTTATGAGAAAAATGAGTGGGTGAAAGGGATAAATTCCAGATCTGAAATTATTCCTTCTCAACCCTTAGTAACCTGCAAGTATGTGAGACCAAGCTACAAGAGAAGCAAAGGGGGTGAGTAGATCCAATAATATTAACAAAAGACTTTGCTAAGACTATAAAGCTACTACACATAAGATCTATGGAAATACTACAATATATCTATCCAAGCAAAATACTTTGTTTGGACACCCTAAACTAAATCTATAAGAGAAACTGAAACAAAACCACAATACAAGTTACCTCCAGTGATATCCAATGCAAAGCACCAAGAAGACTCACAATGCCAATGTTTCCTCCAAAGATTTCTTTATTAGAAAGCAAGCTTGAGCAAATACTTCCCACGAGCTTGAGAAAAGAAAAAAAGAGCAAGAGAGAATGAAAGAGAAGAGTGGGAGAGAATGGAGAGGAGAGGAGAGGAGAAATTTGGGTAGATTAACCTTGCACTGAGAATAGATGTCCAAATGAGGGATGTGGGGCCTTTATTTATACATGGGAGGCAAGAGTGACCCCTCTTGAATGAGCTCCAAGTGTCACTCTCATAGCAAAATTGTCAATCTCAAGGGGAGCGCACTTTTAGGGTTTAGGAGGTGAGTTAGGGTTTTGGTAATGAGTGGAGTGTGAGTTGGCATGCATTACCAAGTCAAAGAGTGAGGTGGAGGCTCAAAGAGGGTGCACCAAGGGAGAGGAGGGCCCCACTACTTTATTTTTTGATTTTCTAAAGATTTCTCTAGAAGGGTGCAACTTCCCTAGGGGGTGTTGTTGTCCTTATACACACTTGCAAACGTGAGCTAAGTCCAACTCACTTAGTGTGTCCTTGGAGGCACAATGCTTAGGTTCAAAGCCCACTGTCACCTCGACTTGAACCTCTTTTGTCTAGGCTTACTCCTAGGGAAGCCAAGGGGGGTAGACCCTAGTTAGTATGTGAAGTTAAGAGTTAAATTCTAAGAGTTGATTTCAATTAGTTAGTGGTTTGGGAGAATCTAACCTATATGAGAGGCAAACAATGCAAAGTGCAATAATTCAATGCAAATGCAAGCCCTTTTCCTAAGACAACTAAAGACTAAAGATTGGTGCCTAAGGTTGGGCAAGGGGCCAACTAAAGTTAAAGGGGTTTAGAATCTACAAAAGATTACAACTAGATTACAAAGAATAACTTTACAAGATTTACAATTAGAACTAGATACAATTAAGAGAGATAAACAATTATCTACAAATCTAAGAATGTCTAAAGATACATCAAAGATACAATTATGGACAAGAAATAAAACAAGCACCAACTTGATACTAACTTGAAATACTTGATTGTGCAAGAAAATAAAAATTGCTCAAAGGAAAAGACCACTCCGACACATCAAGCCAACAAACCCAAACATAGAGTGCCTCCAAAAGATGTGCAACTCTAAGGGGTTGCTTCAATGGCATCCACAACTACACAACAACAAACCCAAACAATGAAGTTGTCTCCAAAGGATGCGCAACTTCAAGGGGGTTGAGCCAATAAAGCAAAACACAACTCAAAATTAAATGACAATGCTCAAAAGAAGGCCTCCAAGGGCAAGGGCGTCACTTGAGTTCACCTAGTTAACATCCACAAGTGCTTAAAGTAAATAGCATGAAAAGTAATGGAATTGACAAGTGCTTGCAAGACTACTTAAGCATAAACCACAAAGATGTGTAAATGAAAATGCCCCAAGGTTGTAGTAGATTAATTAGGATTATTCAGTTGTTAAGTTAGAGTATGAATCCCAAACTAAGTGACAAGCCCAAAACTCCCCCCGCTTGTACCAAAAATTTGTTGGGTGCTCAATAAGTGAGGCAAACAAGGCCCCACCCTAGCTCCACAGGTGAACCCAAGAAAAGAAGTACTCCTGGGAAGGACGCCAAGCATCGTGAGATCGTCCCCGATCTAGCACCTCCCGTTGCTTCCTTACAATTCTCGTTTTAGATGGCAAAGTTGGGTCAGTAGAAGGTGACCTATTAAAACTAGTTAATTTTAGAGCCTAGGAGACTAAGGTATATTAAGTTAGTTGTGATTAAGTGACTGCAATGTAGTGCTTTTAAAAGAAGTGTGCTTGCAAATGAAAGAGAAGTACTTAACAAAAGTGTATAATTTAAAAGAGCATGAAGTACTTGAAATGAAACTTGCAAGAAATAAGATATATGTTTGTCTTAAACCATAATGTATACCATGCTCATGAGATTGCAAGAAAGTACTTGTAAAGAGATAAACTTGAAAGAAAGTACTTGAAGTAAAGATAACTAGCAATGAAAGAGAAAAATAAGATGAGCACCATAAATTTATTGTGCCTCCATGGGCCTACACTAGCATATGATTATTTCATTACTTAACATAAACATCATTGAGCATAAAATAAAACAACCACAACTAGTCTAGCCTTACGATTTTGGGGGTTGGCAAAGCCAAACACACTCCAAGGTGTAGGCAAACAAGTGAAAATAAAATGTTTGTAGATAAAATTAAATTAAGCAAACCTCAAACAATGGCACAAGGTGGAGGCAAGCATTCTTTTGTTGTGCCAAAGTGGGTTGAAAAGAAACCAAATTAATAACAGAAAATAAATTGCAGCAAGAAAGTCTCACGATTTATAATGGTTGGCAAAGCCAAGCACTTTCCTAGGTGTAGGCAAAAAAACTAAAAAAAACTTGCAGAAAATTAATTTTAGGAGAAGTGCAAGCCCTTGGTTACTCTTTGGGGGCTTGCTTACAATGAAAATAGAAGAGAGAAGTGTTGGATAGGTATGCACCCCAACTTAAAGGGGTTTTTTTGACGTTTTAAGGCCGCAAATGGGTTGTTCCTCCTCATTTTTTGTCAAAGACCTGCAAAAACCAGCAAGTAAAACTTGTTGGAAAACTGCAGAAAATTTTTGTTAAGATACAACAGAAATATAAAGTGAAATATAGCAGTATTTGTAGTCGATTTTGATCTACTTCAGCATACAAATCTACCCATGTACTCAGAAATCATAATAGAAAATCAAAACCGAAACTATAAGAGGAAATAAGATTAGGTGGAAAATGCAACTTCCAAATCTGAAGTTGCTCCTTCTCAACCCCTAGCAACCTGCAAGCAAATGAGATCAAGCTACAAGACCAAGTAAGAGGTAAGTAGATCCCAAAACATCTACCAAATACTTTGAAGAAGAAAGAAAACTACTCTACCTAGATCTAGAGCAATACTACTATAGATCTATCCAAGCAAAGTACTTTGCTTTGATCTCCTACTCTAATCTAGAAACTAAGAACTCAAAAAATGCACAAATACAAGTCACCTCAATAAGCTCCAAAACCAAACACCAAGAAAACTCCAAATGCCAATGGTTTCCTCCAAAGTTTCTTCTATTATGAGCAAGCTTGAGAAAATACTTGCTACAAACTTGAGAAAAGAGAGAGCAAAGTGGGAGATAGAGAAGAGTGGGAGAGATTTGGGTATAGTAACAATACACTGAGAATAGATGAGAAATGAGAGGGAGAGGACCTTCATTTATACTTGGGAAGGAAAGGCTACTCCTCTTGGATGTTTTCCAAGTGTCAAGACTCAAAACATAAGCAAGAGTGATCATCTCAAGGGGGGCGTACTTTTAGGGTTTTGAGCATGAGTAGAGGATGAGGAATGAATGAGGGGGATGGGTAACACCCGTTTAGACCACCCAACACTAAGGTTAGGCACTAGGGAGGGCGCACTAGGGGTTAGGGAGGTGTTTCCCCTTTAATTGTTGAGTTGGGACCACATATTCATCAAGGGGGGCACAAATCCCCTAGGGAAACAAGTGAAAAGATGTGAATGTTAAGTGAGAGGGTGTAAAAAGGTTAGGAAAGGGGTTTGGGTAGGTTAGGAATGGGTTTGGAACTTTGGATAAGTTCTCCCACTTTCTCTCTAACCAATTAACTCAAAATTACAAAATTTGACATTTTGACTATGTCAAGACTAGCAATTAAATTGTTGTTTTGGACTGACTAAGACTTCTCATGGACAAACACCTAGCAAAACTTGTCCAATTGAATTGAAACTTGGTCCAAGGGTCTAGGGGGTCTCATTCCATTTCTTTTGAGTACAAATACCCCTATCAAAAGCCCAAGGACCTAGTTTTTACATTTTTTATCAAAAATTTAATTAAAATTACCCAACTTAGGCAATTTTAATAAATTAAAAAAAATTTATCAAGACTCGACAAAATTCCGCAAAACTTTAGGAGATGTCTTACATGGTCATTTACAACATTCCTAGACACTAGCTACCAGAGGGCTAAACCATTAGAACGTCTTTCACCACTTTGGAGGAATTATTTGTGGGAGTGAAAAACTCAAGGGAAATTAATAAGGCTGGTTAGGCCAAATTAATAACCTGAGGAAAAACAACACTCAGTGAAAGGGACTCCTCTAATGATGAAGTCCTAAGGCAACTGACCTAACTATGATCCATGCAGACTCATTACATTATAATCCCACGTAGGGGAGCGGAAATTTCATTACAAAAATAAGTGTTGAAGGCCAAAACTGCCTTGTAGAACCAGTAAGTCTCTGACTTGGTAGCACCTGATGGTGCATATCTTTATGGTACATGGAGTTGACCCCCCTAGTTGAATCGGTGGTCAGCAGGGGGGAAAACAACTTGAGTTGATGGCTAGGTGAGGAGGTGAAGTAAAGGTTAGGAAAGGGTTCGGATAGCTTAGGAATAGGCTTAGAACTTTCTCCCACTCTTTCTCTAGTCAATTTGCTCTGTTTACAAAAATTTGACATTTTGACTATGTCAATTTCAACAATTAAATTGTTGTCTTAGACTGACTTAGACTCCTCATGGACAAACACCTAGCAAAACTTGTCCAATTGAGCTGAAATTTGGTCCAAGGGTGTAGGGGGTCTCATTCCATTTCTTTTGAGCACAAATACCCCTATCAAAATCCCAAGGACCTAGTTTTTACATTTTTTTATCAAAAATTAATTAAAATTACCATTAACTAGGTAATTTTAAAAAATTAAAAAAATACTTTAGACTCGACCGAAATCTGCAAGACTCTAGGAGATGTCTAGTATGGTCATTTACAATATTCCTAGACACTAGCTACCATAGGGTTCGACCATTAGAACGCCTTTCACCACTTTGGAGAATTATTGTGGGAGTGGAAAACTCAAGGGAAATTAATAAGGTTGGTTAGGCCAAATTAATAACCCGAGGAAAAAAACACTCGATGAAAGAGACTCTTCTAATGATGAAGTCCTAGGCAACCAACCTAAACTATGATCCATGCAGACCCATTACATTATCATCCCATGCAGGGAACGGAAATTTCAGTTACAAAAACACATGCTGAGGCCAAAAATGCCTAGTAGAACCAACAAGTCTTCAACTTGGTAGCACCATCAGGTGCATATCTTCATGGTACATGGAGTTGACCCCCTAGTTAAAATAAGTGGTCAACATCTGGCTCCACATGGGGACGTGTGTTTGATCTTCACTTGGGAAGGAGAGCATACGAGAATCTAGTATCTACAAAACAAAGTGCTCACCAATACCCAACATAAATACATGTATAAACAAATGAATAAGTGAAATGCTATAAACAATAATCACATAAATGAAATTATTATTGTACAACAATTACAAAATGAAACTATGATATAATGAATTTTCTAAGTAACATAATTATATAATGAATAAAATAATACAAAACTGAAATAAAGGAGAAGGGTTAGAGATATGTTACAAAGGGTGTCCTTTTACTGTTGACCGCCTCTTCATCTAGGGGTCAACTCCATGTACCATGAAGATATGCATCATCAGATGCAAACATGTCGAAGACTTTTTGGTTCTACATGGCATTTTTTGCTCCAGCACACAGTTTAGTAAGCAGGATTTCCGCACCTCTGCGCGGGTTTATAATGTAATAGGTCTACATGGATCATGTTAGGTCAGTTTCCTTAGGGCTTCTTCATTAGGAGAGTTCCTTTCATTGAGTGTTTTTTATCCTCAGGAGGTTAATGTGACCTAACCAGCCGAGTTAATCTCCCTTGAGTTTTTCACTCCCACCCAATAAATCCTCCAAAGTGGTGAAAGGCGTTCTAATGAAGTCACTCCTAAGTAGCTAGTGTTTAGGGATGATGTAAATGACCATGTAAGACAGCACGTGAAATTTCGTGGAATTCCGTCAAGTCTAGCTAGGTTTTTTTTTAAGTTGGGAATTAATTAATTTTTGGTATTTAATGTAAAACTTAGGTCCCGGGATTTCTGATAGGGGTATTTGTACTCAAAAGAAAGATAATGAGACCCCCTACACCCCGTGGACCAAGTTTCAACTCAGTCGGACAAGTTTTGCTAGGTTTTTTTGTCCACTTAAGAGTTTTTTCGGAAAACGGCGATTTTAATTGCCAAACCCGGAACATGGGCAAACGTCATTTTTGTAATAATGGACCAAATCAAGTGAAGTAAGTGGCATTAATGATGAGAGGGAGACCCCACCTAACCTACCCACACCTTTTACCTACCCTTTTATCCACATTTTATTTTATTTCCAACTTGAAGCCTATGTAACCCATTTGGGTAATACGTCCCCACCCACACATTTACTTAGTAAATCATTTAATATTTGGTTGAGGGCCCCTCCTCATGAGGTGCGCCCTTCCTTCTTACCCATCCACCTCACTCAAGAGTGTGGACTCCACACTCCTCCCACATTCACCTCACATCCCTCACACGTCCCTCACTTACCTCACGCTTTCTCCTACGTAAGCTTGGAAACTCGCCTTAATTAAAACGTGGGGCCTCCCCTCTCCCACTCCCACGCCTTTCTTCATCCATTCACGTTCGATTAAGGAGTGTGCTCCACACACTCCCCCTCCATTCCTCACGCTACCTCCTTTTTCTCATGTTTTCCCTCACGTATAGTTGGAAAGGCCACACACAAGTTTGGAAATTCACCTTCAATGCATGCGTAGGTCCCCTCTTCCACCTATACGCCCTTCCTCCACCACTCAAATGCCATTTAGGCATGTGCCATCCTCGCACTTTCCCTTAGAGCTCACGTGGGAGGTGGAAGCCTCACGTTTTTAGATGGAAACGTCTCCATAAAAGCAAGAATGTCCTCCTCAACCCATGTGTGGACCTCTCCTTGCCATTTTCGTCCCTCCTTGCTTGCTTTATCACCCTCCACTTCACCTTCTTTCCTTTTCTTCTCACCCTAAAAGTTTATCACCTCATTGGATGCTTTCCCCTGTGAATTGTCTTTACCTTTGGATCTTTGACAAGTGTTGAAGATCTAAGAGGGGTTTCTTTGTCTCTCAAGGCTATATAAGAAACCTCTCACTCCCTCATTCTTTACCTTTCATTATTGCACTGTTATGCTACTATTTTCTCACCATCCCATTCTCTCTCTCTCATTATTATTGTCATGTTTCTTCATTGGTGTTGCTCTTGAAGAACTTGTAGCAATTAGTTGCTACAATTTCTTCCATTTGGATAATAAAAGGGAACGCTTTGGAGGATTCAAGGATCTCGAGATTTGTCTAGGCTCTTTACATGCATATGAGGTGAGATCATTTGGTTTTAAATATTTGTGTGATTATAGGTAGATTGTTGGGTAAATTAGTTTACTTAACTAAGTTTAGTGATTGTATAATTGCTAGCTTATTTGATGTGCATTTACTAATGATTGAAATTAGTTTTGATTATTAATATACGCAATCATTATCTATTTTTGTCTCACATTATGTTTAAGCTTTGCAGGACACTTCAAGCAGAGGATATTGGGATAGGTCAAAGCACAAATTTACCCTTACTTCTCACTTACACTCCAAATTATTTCTGATATTATTCACCTTCTTCATTCTTGATTTTAGTAGCTAATATGTTTAAATAGGTCACCTAAAATCATATAACCTTCTGGTTTTGTATGCAAGGAATTTCTGCCTAAAAAATAGAAATTCCATAACTTTTTCGAGTGTGTTGCAGCTCAAATTATTTGCAGATTATCGCCAGGACAAGAGGGCATGCTGCCCAAATTACATGCACAACACACCCTCCAACAACTTCTTTCACTGTGGTAACGTTTTCTTCTTCTTGATCTACTCCAAATCATTGTAAAAGCAAGCCCAATGAGTTGTACCTAAGTGGCTTGCAGTTCCTTTATTTTTGAGTCTTTACTTTGCATGCTTTAGTTAGATTTCCTTTTTTTTTTTTTCAGTTCATAGCTTAGCTAGTTTAATCGTTGATATCTACATGCATGTTTAAAGGAAATTTATCTAGAATAGATCCAACATAACTAATTAGCTTAGAGCCCGTGGAGGCATTGTGGTTTTTCTTTTCTACTTCTCATTCAGTAATCTTTGCATGCAATCTCTAATTGTTAAATCTTAATTCAACACACATGCATCAAATAACTGGTTAATTAATCTATCATTTCAGTCATTTACTTCACATGCAGTAATCGCTCTTAGATCTATATTTTAATACATGCATGCAAGTATTGGTATCTCCCAGTGATAATTAACCATTTTTAATTTCCGCAAGTTATATGTTTTGCTTTATGTTCAATATGCAATCTAATCTTTTATAAGCAATTTAACTTGCAATCTTGTGCTTCAAAGGCTTTAGCCTTCACAATTGACACCTTCAATTCTTAATACTCACACGCAATAAAGCAGCATTTAAGAACTTATTTTGCAATTCCATTGTTTAAAGGCATCAGCCTTCTTATCTTTCAGTTTCAACATTTTTACATTATTGGGCAAGCTACAAGCATTCAGACACTTCGCAACACTTAGCTCATAGGTCTAAAATACACTAATTAGACTTAATAGGACACCTTAACTCACCATCTTCGCCATTTAAAACGGGGTCGGAGGAAGGCAACGTAAGGTGCTAGGCCGGGGACAGTCTCACGGCGCACGGCGTCTTTTCCGGGAGTACTCTAATCTTAGGGATGACCTGTGAAGCTAGGGTAGGCTTCATTGCCTCACTTCTTGAGCATCCAACAGTCACTTGGTAACTGAGGGAGGAGAGTTTTGGGGTTGACACTTAGATAGGGCTAAAATTTACATCACACTTAACCACATAGTTTAATCCTAGGTCTACAACACCTGCAATTTACATTTTACACTTGCAAGCACTGACCTCATTGTCTCTCAATTTACATGCAAGCTATCTTTTGTGTTGTAGAATAATCGCTTAAGTGGTTACATCTTTCATTTGGAATATTTGGCTTTCCACGTTTTTCATCTATCCTTAATTCTTGTACTTGTGGTGTGATCCTTCAAGAAATGCGCATCCATCTGGAGGCATTCTCTTGACTGGGTCTTGAATGCTTTGTGTCTCATTGCCATTGATAAGCAGTCCAACAGAACTCTATCTGTTGTGAGCATGCTTGGCTTCATGTGTTGATGATTGTTTTATGTTGAGTATCTCTACTTCCTACACATGCGAGTAAACGTGTTAGTATATTGTATATCTTGTATTTAGCTTAGTCTTAATCTGTACATCTTAAGCATTCTTTTGTATATCTTGTATCTAGTCTAAGGTAGCTTTGTATCTGATATATTTCTTTGTATCTAAGTTGTATCTATCTTGTTGTAATACTTTGTAACTTGTAATAAATCTTCCCTTAATCTAGTTGACCCCATTGCCCAATCTTAGGCACTAGTCTTAGTTGTCCTCGGAAAAGGTCTGACTCTCATACTTAGATAGTTGCATCTTGCATTTGTTGATTAACATCATAGGCTAGATTCCCCCTGACCTTCTAACCAATTAAAACCAATTCCTAGAACATTAAACTCTTAATCTCATCTAGTAACTAGGGTCTACCCCCCTTGGCTTCCCTAAGAGTTAGCCTAGACGGAAGAGGTTCAAGTCAAAGTGACAGCGTGGACTTTGAACCTAGGCATTGTGCCTCCAAGGACACACTAAGTGAGCAAGACTTAACTCACGTTTGCAAGTGTGTATAAGGACGGAAATAGACACCAAGTTGTCATGTTGAAGAAATACTTCAAGGGGGAGTCCTCTCACTAGCATGTCTGAATTTATTTCGTCCCACTGGTTGAGAAGAGTTGCTAGAAGACTGATACACTTTATCCTGACTTCTGATTTTCTCATGTGAATCCCTGCTTCTAACCTTAGGCCACTTGGGACAATCCTCCTTAAAAAAATTCTAATGATTTTGCATAGGTGCCAAGTGAAAAGTTTCTGAACTTAATTTTTCTTTAAAAGGCTTGGCATACCTGTTCATAAGGATGATATACTTCACATTATCATTATTAACCTTATCATCCTTATGATTTTCCATCAGATTTGCATCATATATTCTATCTTTGATTTTCCCAATTTCTGAAAAATAAAGAAGATGTGGCCCAAGAGTTCCATCTGACTTCTTCTGACATCTAACTGATTCCTTTGATGACAGTTGAGTTGATGACACATTTTCAACTAAAAAATCTAACTCTAACTTTGATTCTGAAGGAGTCAAACCATTATCCACTTTTTTCAAATCTTCTTCAAGAAAAATCCCATCAAAAGAATCCATGGTGTCTCAAACACTATAAATGTTTGGAGGCTCATCTTTAAGTTCCACCTTGGTAGATGTTAGAGAAGTAGAGTCTATCTCAGAACATCTCATCTCTAGTTCACGATACACAACATAATTTGTGGGATTCCTAGGGTCCTCAACATGGTACTTTCTTTCCAACTCCCTGTTTAATCTAAACATTGAACCATTTGGAGTTGGGATGGTGGCATAAGTTAAATCCATTTGCAAATTAACACCTAAATCTGCAGTTGTCTTCCTTGATAGAAACATACCCCAAGCATCAGGTACATCAATCACAACAATGTCCATTTCAATCATAATGTCTGGGAATGCAGCCAAGTGTACTTGTAATCCTTTAATCAAACCATGCACCTGAATTTTCTTGCTATCCATAGCACAAATGTTATGATAAGGTCTAGATATTCTTAAGTTTAATTGTTCCATTACTTTCTTAGTCATAACATTTGAGCTAGCTCTTGAATCAAGCATACAATTGTGAAGAATAAAATCATTCATGAGCAAAGATAAGTAAAAAGGTCTATTGTTTTCATTACCCCTATCCATATTATGCAAGACAACAGGTGCATCCTAATAAGCTATTGCTGGTGGAATGTCAACATTGTTCTAAGAAGGATTTTCTATAGCTCTGAGTAGCTTCTCCCTCTGAGAAGGAATCTTCATTATTTCTGACACGGGCACCAACAACTTTGCATTACTTAACCACCCTCCTAAGTCAAAATGTAAATCTGAACTTGTGTGAACCATTGGTTTAGGAGGGGGAGAAGGTATTCCTAAAATACTTCCCTAAGGCCTACCCTGATTATTATTTCCATTCCTTTGATGAGTACTGCCTCTATATCTAGCCATTTCAGCTACTACAATTGTGGAGTAGGCTTAGGACCAAACTTTTATGTTGCCTTTGTTGAAATAATGTAACTGCGAAGAGCATTCTTATTATTGGATTAAATCCCCATTGTGGATTAATCATTATTATTATTTTGTTATTGGATTAAATCCCCATTGTGGATTAATCAGGTCATTATTATTATTATTGTTATTAGATTAATCCCCATTGAGGATTAATCATGTCGGTAATTGTATAAGGACCAAATCCCCTTTTGCGGATTGGTCATCGGACAATTACAAAGTGCAGAATAAGAAGTCGGCCCCAGCAGTTATAATGAAAGGGCCAGAATTAATTAAAGGTGGGTTTACCCACCCAGAGTGAGAGGTCGGCCCTGCCAAATGGTGACTCTTCACATGTGCCAGATTGATATAAATAAGAGGCTAGCGCCTCACTTCTTAGACACACTTCACTTGCTCATTCTCTTATGAGGCAAGCTGCAATTGGAAGTTGGAGAAAGGAGAAGAAGGGTGGCGCATCTCTTGAGGAGGATTTTTCTGTATTGGTTGAGTTATCTCTTGAACATTGTATAAGCTATTTATGATAAGGAAGTTTTTGCTGGGTTTTCTTCCCCTAGAGGGTTTCCCAGGATAAATGCTTTGTCTCTTGTGGATGTGTATTTCTCAGTGATCTTGTTCTTATTATGCTCTTATCTTATGAAATGCAAAGAACTATAATAATGGCATAAACATTAACATGGTATCAGAGCCAACCTGAAGGAAGCACAATCTGCAAGAAGNATTGTATAAGCTATTTATGATAAAGAAGTTTTTGCTCGGTTTTCTTCCCCTAGAGGGTTTCCCAGGATAAATGTTGTGTCTCTTGTGGATGTGTATTTCTCAGTGATCTTGTTCTTATTATGCTCTTATTTATGAAATGCAAAGAACTATAATAATGGCATAAACATTAACAGCCTTATCCACCACAACATTATTCATGCTACTTACCCCCTCACTATGTTCCATCAAATCTATTCATTCATACATTCCAACATTATACGCACGACCAAACATATTATCTTGTTCGTTTTCTGCTCTATAAGGTCTCATTTCACCACAAATGTGAAGAAAGACTTGGCAAGTTGATTCCTCATGAAATTGTCCACAAGGTCTACAATAAGGAATAGCTTGGTGATCAACCAAGTTAGTGGATTCGAATGGATTTGGTGGTCTTTGATCTTGGGGAGGAGGTCTCTTAGGCCATTTATCATTTGGCCTATGTTGGGGCCTACTAGCTTGACCCCTTTCCATGGTATCAACCTATTTTACATGGCATTCATTTGATTGGCTTGGTTAATCTCCATTTGCTTAATCTGATTAACATGTTCCTTCAATTGATTAGCATGATTAATCTCCATTTGTTTAATCAATTGAGTAAGTTCCTTAATGCCATCATTAGAAGACCCTTGACTTTCAACCTTTTTTTTCTTTTCCTCATAAGGTTGAGAAGAAGTTCCTCTAGAAAAACCAGAAATGTTAGACTTCCTAGCATCCTGCATATTTTTATCAATCCTCACAGCCATAACTTGTGCATCCTTAAGAGTTTGAGGATCCTTATCCCTTAGTGCATATCTCATTTCTCCCTCAAAAGCTTCCATATAATAAATCAAAATTGCAGCATCTGAAGGCTTAGTATTTGTAGGGAGACTTTTCACCAAGTCATTAAATCTTTTGTTAAATTCATCCATAGTTTCGTTTTCCTTTTTCTGACTTGAGCTAAGGGCATCCAGTAGAAACATGTTTTCTTTCTGATCACCCCATCTTTCCTTGAAAGCTTTCACTATTTCGGCTAGGGTGCTAAACTTGTTGGGATCCTGCTCTGAAAACCATTCTGCAACATCCCCTTCTAAAGAGTAGACAAATAGTGTCATCTTAACATCTTCTTCATCATGACCCCGACAATATTTGCATACACATAAGTCAAAATTCAAAACATGAGAGTTGGCACTAACAACATTATTTCCTGAAAAACAAGGCAACTTCTCAACTTCTTTGTCAGGAATCGCGTGGGGAGCCCCTTGGATTGCTGCAAAATTCAAAGGCCTCATAAACATACTCATGGTTATGTTAGAATTAGTTGTTGTAGTATTAACAGTTGGTTGATTATTAGTTTGAAACAAAAATTGGATATCAGTGAGTGTTTCTTCCCCAAGACTTTCAAGTAGCCTTCTAGGAGCAAGGCGATTTAATCTCCTCCTATAAAGTTTTTCAGAGAACACCATCAGGTGCATATCTTCATGGTACATGGAGTTGACCCCCTAGTTGAAATAGGTGGTCAATAGGCCATATGCCTCCACCATCTCCTATTGATAGTGGGATATCGGTATCTTCATCCAAACATAAGGGTTCTCGTTCTTATGCAATGGGACCAACTATTGCAGGGATGTACAGTAAGTTGAACCCTGATGATATAGATGATGCCATTGAAAATGGCATTCCTTTCCATGTTAGTCGCTCTCCTTATTATAAGGAGATGGTCAAGGCAATTGCAATAGCAGGACACTCATATGTGTCCCCAGGTAAACATAAGTTGAGGACTATGATCTTAGACAAACAAGTGTCCAATATCACTATGCACAAAGAGTGGATGAGACAGACATAGGTGAGGGAAGGTTGTTCTATTGTCATGGATGGGTGGACAGACATTGCCAAATGTCCACTCATCAACATCATAGTTACATGCAGAGGGGCCTTTCTTTCTTAGAGCTATTGATTGTTCTCGAAAACGCAAAGACGCAACTTTCCAATTTGAGCTTCTTCGAGATGCTATAGAGGAGGTTGGGCCCATCAATGTTGTACAAGTTGTGACAGATGCAGTAGCAGTGTGCAGATCAGCTGGGTTGCTGATTCAGAGTAAATGCAAGCATATTTTCTAGAACCCTTGTTTTGTGCATGCACTTAACAATGCATTGAAAGACATTGGCAAAATTGAGTGGGTATCCAGCTTGGTGACAGTTGCGAGAAATGTGCAAATGTTTATCTGCAACCACTAGACCTCCTTAGCCATGTACAGGTCTCACTCCAAAAAGAAATTCCTCAAGCCCACAGAAACTAGATATGCTAGCTATTTTCTCTTATTGGAGAGGATGTTGGAGGTGCAACCGGCATTGCAGGCCATGGTTGTGACACTGGAATGGAGTAGGTGGGCAGAATCCAAGATAGATGAGGGCAAGAAAATCAGGGTTCAGATATTGGATAATGATTGGTGGACAGATTGTGGTTATTTGGTGTCACTCTTACACCCTATAGTTGAGGTCATTCGCTATATTAACACAGATTCTCCTAGTCTTGGAGAGATCTATGAGACTTTTGATAGCATGTTGGGTCAAGTGAAGGTAGTCATTCGTGAGAAAGATCCCTCCTTACAGTTCTATACGACCTAGATTCGACCCATTATTCAGCGTAGGTGGGATCTAATGAACACACCTTTGCACATGGCAGCATATGCACTCAACCCAAAATTGTATGTGGAAAGGCCTGGTAGAATTCTTCCCATTGAGGATCCAGAGGTCAAGAAAGGATTTTGAGCTACCATTACAAAGATGTACAATGCAAAAGAGGGGAGAACACTTAGGAGACAGTGGATGCAGTTTGCAAGTCTGAATGGTCCCTGTTATCGCACGGTTTGTAGGAAAGATTGAAAAGCTTGAGTCAAGGGCAAGACCGGCGTAACAGGAGCTTCCCCACCCAATGTCACCTCAATGGGGAGCTCTTTCTATTCAGGAGGGCAAATCCAAGGGAGACGTCCCTAATGTCAATCTGGATAAAGGAAGG
>JASDQU010307680.1:283343-298034 GCA_032191745.1 Picea mariana
AGGGGTGGGGGGCAGAGGGACACAAGGAGAGAGGGGAAGAGGGGGAAGAGAGAGGTAGATTGAAAGAGAGGGCGAGGGGAGAGAGAGAGTCAGCGAGGGATAATATTTGGGTGCTCCTCTCTTAGAGACATGTGTTAGAAATCGCTCATGGGAAGAGCTCCTCTCTCGTCTCTAGAAAAATTTGGCCAGTTGGACCTTCTACTCCCTAAATATTGTAGGTAGACTTACAATCCTCAAATTTGTTGTGCAATCTATTCCTCTCTACCTATTTTCAATACTTTCAGCCCCTAGACAAATTATCAAGGATATCAATGCTATCCATTGTAATTTCATTTGGAAAGAAACCAATTCTTCTAATAAGTGGGCACTGGTTGATTGGAACACTATATGTCTCTCCAAGCTCAAGGGAGGTCTGGGATTAAGAGACCATGAAATTCTTAACCATTCAATGTGTTAGCATTGAGAGTCACCCTTAGACTACAAGAGGATAAGCCCAGTACCCATAAAAATGTAAATGTATTCAAATGGTTTGAGTAGGTGAATCAAGAAGACTTTAAAGAAAGGAAAAGACAACATATATCACTTCATATCGATGATGGACCATTGGGCTATGGAGTCATAAATAGTATTATCATTGAAGGCATTTAATCTCCCTATCAGACAAAAGATTTGTATAATGATGAAGAGAAGAATAGGAGAATAACAGAAAGACGAATGTTCGCTAAGAAAAGATCCTCTCTGCAAAGAGAATTTAGATGTTTCTGAACAATAAAAAATGATAAATAGGCAATCTTACATCAAATCCTCTACCGCATCAAGAATCTATCAATCAAAGGCAAATTTTAATCCTTAAAATCCGTGATACATTCAAACAAGATGAAGAATAGAACATAGAACATAGAAGACAAATCTGATGAAAAATATCATATGAATCTTCAATAACAATACAATTTATAGCTACATGCCCCTTCAGCTTACAACTGAAATATACAATCATAAACATTTCTCAAAACTTTCTCCTGTCTTGGACCAAACCCCCCTCCTCAAAACTTTCATCTAATGTCTTTATAACCAAGACAGTAGATGGTGTCTTCTCTTGTCTATCTTTTTCCTTCTGTCGGAAATAAACTCTGGTCAATATGGGCATGCAAGAGAAACTTCCCTCTGTGGTACTTCAGACTGACAACTTTGTGTCTCCTCGGAAAGATCCTCCATGCTTCCATTTAAAGGGGGTATTCGATAGTTCAACCACCAGTTATTCTTTCATTAATTGATTTCTTCTTGGGATCAGGATGTGGAAAAACTACCCTCTACGGTACCTTGGGCTGACATTTTTCTGTCTCCTCGGCCAAACCCTCCATGCTTCCATTCAAAGGGGGTATTTGATAGTTCAACCATCAGTCCTTATTTCATTAACTGATTTCTTCTTGGGATCAGGATGTGGAAAAACTTCCCTTTGTGGTAACTTGGACTGATAATTTTTTGTCTCCTCGGCCAGACCCTCCATGCTTCCATTTAAGGGGTAGTTGATTTCTCTCTCTCCTCTAGTGATAGACTGGTCGCGGTCTGCTGATGTTCTACTTCTCCTTGTGATGCTCCTTTGATGATTTGGCTTAATTGCCAGCTTATGTTGCCACGCTTTGATCTTAGATTGGACGCCATATAAGCATGTAATTGCAGAAGCTTCCAAGGGAGGTTTTGGTTCACACTGTTTCGGCCCCCACAATCCACCCCCAACTTCCATGTACCTATTTCGCTATACCATGGTTTCAATTGCGAGACCACTATAGAATTTTAACGTTCGGGCATGTTCTATCCCCGCAATGAAGTGTGGTCGTCGATTTGATGCAAATCCACGATATGGGAAACCATTCTATTTTAGAGCCCCCGCTAAAATTTATCCGTCTGCTAACTCCAGAATACCTTTAAACCATGCTTAGATATGGATCCAATTTTGGTGCTTGAGAGATTTGAATGCTAAGTAGGAGTACCTCTTGGAGGACGATCTTCTGAATCTGATGTGGTGGCCTGACGCTATATAATGTCATAGCTAGTGATGGATGAGCACCATGTGTTGAGCTTAAAAACACCCGTGGAGTTGGTAGGGCCTGAAGCGACGAGTCATCCTGTCATTACTTCGGGAATTCGACTCTTCGGGACTTCAGAATTTTTGGATGGAAATCTCCCGAAGTCACTTTCTCCTAGTTGACATGGAAACCTCTCGTTAACTTCGAGATTTCGGGCCTTCCAGTGATACTGCTGCAAAGATCAACGGTTCTTTTTTATTTGAGATCAATGGTCCACAATTGCTTCAGGAGTTTGGGATTTGGGACTTTTCAATGCACAACTCTTACAATCCTCTGAGCGTCGTATCTCCAAAGTGAGAGATCTACCTCCACGTGTCCTTTTGTTTTGGATGACTGAGATTCACTTCAGGAGTTCAGGCTTGGAGACTTCAGGCCTTTTCAATGCATAGCTCTTACAATCCTCTGGAGTCTCGTATCTTTGAAGTGAGAGATCTACCTCCATGTGTCCTCTTGTTTTGGACGTCCAAGATTCACTTCGGGAGTTAGGGCTTCAGGAGCTTTCTTCTGCTTGCTCGTGCAATCCTCTGAAGTGTCAAATTTCCAAAGTGTGAGATTTGTTGACGTGTGTCCTCATCCTTCAATGGCATATATTTACTTCGGGACGTCTGGATGGAAATCTCCCGAAGTAACTTTCTTCCGGTTGATGTGGCAACCTCTCGTCACTTCAGGACTTCGGGACTTCGATTCTTCGTGACTTCGGGATGTTTGGATGGAAATCTCCCAAAGTCACTTTCTTCCGGTTGACATGGCAACCTCTTGTCACTTTGGGACTTTGGGACTACGAGGCTTCTGTCCAATCATTAATCCTTGCGTGACTTTTAAATTTTGACTGTCAGAGGGCCACTAATTTGAACTGCACATGGGATCTCTACCATTGAAAATAGAACCTACTTGTTTTCTTTTATTTCAAGCCCAAAATGGACTGCTCTGAATGTTGCATTTTTCTCATAGTTTTTCCCTACGCATACAACATACTTGACCAACCTAACTTTATCAACCAAAAGAGGAAAAAATTATAGGAAGGCATGCAAAAAAGAGAGACTCGACAGAGGTGTAGACCTAGGTCTTAACAATAACTACATATGAACCATGACAACTTTATCTGATAACATTGGCTCCATAGGGGATGGCATGCTCCCTGTGAGTTTCCAAGAACAAGCAGATTCAGTGTCTTATCCTAGGGATATGGGGTCACTTATTCAAATACTAAGAGCAAACTGAAAAATAAAAATCTTGCACACGTGCTTATTTATATACAAGACCCTACTCTAACTGACCTTTACAATGCTCAGGTGAAAAACAAATTCCACCATAGCCACCCAAGCTGTTTGGTAACATAATTCTTCTTTTCACTACAAATGATCCATAAAAGGTAAGGGAATTATGATAGTAGAATGAAAACATGTTTTGGAACACTGAAAATACCACCAAATGATGATAAGATGAATAATTTTGCAGGCTCCAATGCTTTTGGAAAACTCAACTCCATATATAACCCCACAGGGTCATAATTTTTTTAATAAGGCATGCTAAACTGGTAAAAAGTTACCTCGTTTATTTCATCATTTCTCACCTGTTGTTTGATGTTCTCAGCATGTATAGGTGGATAAAGGATTGATGCAATATTCCTAATCCTAGGTGATATTTTCTCATTTATAAGTTCTAGACATGAGATAAGTTGCACATTTACTCTTCCTTTTCTCCTTCATTATCATATACATGAACCATGCTACGATGTTCCAAAGAAGCCATGAAAAAACTCTGCTCTTCATCATATTCACTGGGATATTCATCCAAAATTGATTGCTTTTGGTTAGTATTTAAAACAAATTCTTCATCATAAGTAGGCTTGCCCAAAAAATAAGTTTCAAGAACATAAATATCCTCTGCATTTTCTTCATAAGAGCAACAAACAAAATCTACCTTCAATTCTGAAAAGCTAGTAAAAAACAAAGAGGAATCTTCCCTAGTTTTTTGAACTAGCTCATCATTATTCTCAGCTTCATAGTCATGAGAAATATCTATTGCAGAATACACTTTCTCTTCGACATCAGAATATTCAAAAGAGAGATGTTGATCTTCATAAACAACAGATACATCTGATATGATGCCAAATGTTTCTATGTTATTTATATCATAGTGAATATCATTCAAAACCTCTTAATCTTCATGGAAAATGCTTTCTTCCACAATAAATGCTTCATCACAAATCTGGTTTTCGTGACTAGAAAAATCTTTATGAAGCAAAGAAAACTCATCACAACAGTTTTCATAAAGATACTCAGTTGAAAAATAATCTTTACAAAATGAATTGAAAGTTACATGAAAACCTGTTGTAGCGTCTCTTTCGTCACCTTAGTGAGAAAAATAGAGGTGCTTGCAATCTCAGTTGGGTTTGCCGAGAAGAACAACTACAAGGAAAAGGGCTAGAAAAAGAAATATAAAACAACAACTAAGAATTAAACTAAGAAATAAAACAACAACTAAATTTATAAACATAGGGACATAAGGACAAAAGAAACAATGAGACCCATGTCACCAATGATAAGGCTGGTATTAGTGAAAGAAAACACCAAGAAGCAAGGGGACTATGAGTCCCTTCCTCCTCCAAGGGAGGGCTCTTGGACCCCCCAAAATAAGCTCTTCTTACAACTTTGAAAAAGAAAATGAAAATGGTGAAAGAATTCTTTGCTAATCCACTCAAGGGGTGAGATGGATTGCCCAAAGCAATAATGCAAGTATACTCTTGGCAAGGATAGAAGAGTCCTTAAGAGAATAATGGCAGCATAACTTTTCTATGAAATTCCTTGAAAAATGAAGTGTATCCATGGCCTTTTTATAACATTCCTTTGGGTTATTGTTCAACTAGTTTGTAGTGTGTAAAGAGACTAATTAGGGCATTTTAGGTCTTTGACCAGCCACCCAGTCGAATCCAGTCCAGATTTGAGTGTCAAATCAACTTGGAAGCTGAACTAGAAGTGGGTGGGAGGTCGACCACTCTCATAAATGCGTCGTTTCTCAGGTGTGCGGATTTTTGCGACAACAGTCATGCATCGTGCGCATGTGCACGAACCTTGCGTTTCTGTTTCGCGCATGTGCGTGCACTCCCAGTGTCTTCATAGCGCCCTTCAATTTTTTCACTATTTGTATAGTTTTTGACCCTTTATGAATGCTTTTGTGTTAATTCAGGTCCATGGATGTCTTCATAACTGTTTGACGATGTTGAATTCTTGTAACCATTTGTGGACGAAATTTCAGTGATAACAGATGCCCCCTGATGGATGAGGTTACAAGCATACGTATAGCCGAAATCCATCAATGTTTCTTCTACTGAGAATGCTGTTGTAAGAGAGAGAAATAGTGGGATCGTCCAGAGCGATCCGTTGGAGGGAAAAAGGAACCTGTAGAACCCAACCTTCCATGAGGTATGTAAAAAATAAATTGTGTACAAACGAGGCGGGCATGCCCCATGCTCGTATCATTTAACTCAAAAAAGAGGAATAAAGTGTTGATGTAGACAACTGCAGCGCCCTTGGGGGAAGTTGTGATAAAGGCAGAAGACAATTCTGCAGATGAACATACTCTGAATAGTAGACAATGACATTTGTAAGAAGTATCACGGATTCTGTAGGCATTGATAGCCTGGTCAAGTTCAGAGGTCTTCGGCAAGTATAAGAACTAACTGCAATAGTCGCAAAGTAAGACCCACTGTAACATGAACAAGTGTTGACGTCGAATGTTACGGGGGTCAACGACAACAGGGATCAATTGTGGTTCTCCCTGTGCCATTCGAGATCTCTCATTGGATGGGTAATGAGAATCAAGATACTGTCACCCTTCTGGAAAACTGTGCTGATGTTGACAAAAAGGGGGACGCGACTCTAAAAAACAAATGGCTTCGTGAAATCTACTATGTCAGGTTAGGAAGTGGAGAAGGTACATGGATGAAGTCAAGAGGTAGGAAGACTCAAGACTTCCCTTGGTTGGAGTATATTTGAGATAAAAGTGGCTGCAACCGTTCAATGAGGTCGAGTGTCAGGGGGACAACAAGACAGGGGATAAGTTGTGCCAGAAGCGGTACAAGGTGAACAAACTTAAAGAGTAGAGGTAAGTGGCCTATGGGGTACTTTGAAGATATGGACAATGTCGTCAAGGGTGGATGATAAGTAGTGCCCCAACCAAGGGTGACATGGGTTGTGTTTGGCCAAAAAGGGAAGAAGGTCACCAAAGGTGATGACAAAAAGGTAATGTAACTGCTGGAAACAAAGATGTTTGTACAATAAATAAAGAATAATTGGGAATAAGTGTATAAATATAGAAACGGGTGCCCCAGTGTGAGATGGTTGGCCCAGGTAGGGCACAATTTTCTCGGAGAACTGGTGAAGGGTGGGGGCCCCATGGGTGGGTTTCTGTATGAAGTAGGTGAAATGAAGGGAAATTTGCAGATGGGAAAACTGATTGTGGATGAAATGGAGGGTTTATGATACTGCGGAGGTGTAGTAAAAAATAAAACTGTGAAGAGATAATCTGGGAGTCCGTTGGGAAAGCTAGCAAAATGAGGAGAAGGAGTATGTGGCTGATTTGAGACATGATGTAAGACTATCGAGACTCCCATCCCTAAAGGGTTTTGAAAAACAACATGAGTGTCAAAAGTGCAAAAGGGTGCTATGAATGGGACAACTCATGTGGGTAAGAGTTCTACCGGGTGATAGTACCGAAGATGCAAATGGAGGTGTTGGTACTGCAGAGCTAGGAATGGGGATCCTAGAGGAAAATGTTAGAGGGTGTGACTGGAGATGTAAGTGAGATTCAGAGGGAATGACTACATGCCAGTGCTGAGTATATACATGAAGGGGTTGAGTTGATGTATGATGACCAAGTACCTGCACACATGAAAACCAAATACCCGACGTGAACAATATCTGAAGAGAATCGAACATATGAGCATTTATTTGATAATTTTGAATATGTGCATGCATACCTAGTCAGGGTATGAAAAATGGCGTCCCAGGGGCTCAAGATGAAAAGAGGCCCAGGGATTGTCGTGATGTAGATGACGGGATGCTGATCCTGTGGTTGAAGACGGATCGAGAAGTGGACGCCCAGAGCTCTCGGAATGGTGAGTGGAAGTTTGGCAAAAAGGCCTATATATAGTTGTAGGGCCCACATTGCCACCTCATTTGTACTTGCTACGATAGTGACTGGACAAGAAGTATTCAGAGGAGATTTGGAGATTCTGGGAGGATGAGGCATCCGATTGAGGACTAAAGAGCTTCAGGTTAGTGGTCTGATCATCCTGCATAGAATTAGGGTTTCCTTTTTTGGGCAGGGGCTGTACGGAGGGTCGTACAAGAGTTTTTATGAGTGTGCGCCCCATGTGCGTGGGAAATCTGGGAGTAGGCGCGCACATGTGCGTTCTTGCCCACCGGATAGATGCACATGGGGGCATCGGTAAGGGGGAAAAGGGCATGCACTATGTGTGCACCTATCAACTGCACAACTGCACATGTGTGCGCGACTGTGTATTGGACATGCGTGCTCTAGAGCGTGCCTATAAGTTGAGCAGGCACACACACGTGCGCACCTGAAGGATGGATAGGCGCGCCTAAGAGTGCGCCTGTGTAGTGAACAGGCATGCATACGTGCGTTCCTGTGGAGTGAACAGGCGTGCACCTGTGCATGCCTGTGGGTTAAACAACCGTGCCTTGGAGGCAAGGTTGACGGGTGTAAAACTTATCTTTTTGATGTTGTTGATGTTCCATTTGGCTGACTTAGGACCGTGTTATGTGGTTACAGGTGAGCATTGTGCATGATGCCGGTTGGTTGGTGAGAGCGGGATTGGTCCCAGCTGCGAGACGCCGTGGCTACTGAGGAGCCAGGTGTACGTGCGAATTTGGCAGCCTGTGGGCTGCTGAAGTTCTTTGAGTGCCCGTTGATACAGGCACAGGAGTATCTCCTGCAGTTCCTTATCCAGATGTGGAGTCTGGACCTGCATTGTTTCATAGTGCGGGGAGAGAAGATTGCCTTCACTGCGGTGGAGGATGTGTATTTTTTGACTGGGCTCTCGTTTCGGGGAACGCCCCTACCGACGGAGCCATTGTTACCGAGGGATGTGTTGCTAGCGACAGTTAGCCAGAGATACTGTTTGGGGCCGAACTTTATGTCCGGCACTATCGTGATCATTGGGGCGATGGATGCCCTATCTCATCGCTGCATAGCAATGATGATTGTGAGAGTTTATGGGTCTCTGGAGACACAACGGATTAGTGGTGGTCAGCTGTGTGTGATGGAGAGGGTGTTGGCCAGTGAGCACTTCGCCTGTGGGCTTATGTTGCATGCTAGGATGGTAGGGAAGCTGGACCACTGTCGGTCCATGGATACAGGAGAGTTTTCCTTCGGGTCCATCCTGGTGGCCTGGTTTCTGGAGAGGGTGCCTATGTTGTGCCCGAGGATTTTATTGGGTGCGCCTGGGGCACGCGAGCCGTGACTAAAGCAGTGGTCAATTGTTTTGCTTCACCATGGTGGTGGCAAAGGCAGCCACTTCTTTACTGTTGAGGCGACGCAGGTGTGGCGACAGATGCCGCAGGTGATTTTGCAGTACCCCTATGCTGGGGTTGAGTTCCGGGAGGATCCGGATATGGTGTTGCCTCCAGGGGAGGTGTTTAACTGTCGAGGTATGTTGATGATTTTGATATATATGTTTTTGTGAGATAGCATGATATATATGTATGATATAGATGCTGATACTATCTGTTGTTTGTTTGTATGTGCAGATGTGGCACCTCGCGGGCACGAGGTGGAGTTGCGGAGAGCGCTGGCTTGTCAGGAGCCAGAGAGACCGCCTCGGGGGGGACCATGGGTTGGAGAGAGACGTCGGTTTGATGACCCTAGTGCTGAGCCATCACATGCTCCTTCGGAAAATGCCAGAGTAGATTTTGAGGACAAATGTCATTGCTTGGAGGCGGTGTTACAGGGTGTGCCTGAGGGCATGTGGTCTCACATCCAGGATGAGGGCATCCTGGAGCAGTGTGTGGGGAGTCCACCACCATGGCGGGCCATGGTACGACAGGGAGCAGTAGCTAGTGCTGTGATGACTGGACGACTACCTCCGGGGCAGGAGGGACCAATAGGGGGTGGGCAACCCTCGCCCGAGGGAGGGGCAGGCAGTGGTGCTCTAGAGGCACCTTGAGTGGTGCTCTATGTATTGATGTATTTTTGTATATAGGCTGGTAAGCCCATTTTGTATCGAGGTGCTTCACTAGCCTGCAGATACTTGTATTTTTGTATGTAAACATTTGGATGGCACTGTAGACCGTTCAATATATACATGAGTATACATTTTGAGATCTATGTGGTGTTTACATGTGTTTTGTTAATGTATTGATGATGTCTAATCTATATATGCTGTGACAGGTTGTTGATATGTTTATGTATGTGTAGAGGTAGCTTGATGTGATATATGCCAGTCTAACACAATATTAGCTAGGTTATTTGTAATTTGATTCAATTTCCCTAGAATATGTGTAAATGTAATGGAATCAAAATGTCGAGATAAAAGTATAACCTGCAGGTATTTGCGAAAGAGGCAAGGATTGCGTACGCAGTACACATTGTTGAGMTGGAGGACGACTAGTTGAGAGTCGAGGAAGATGTTAAGGTGATGAATACGATGATGCTGGGCATCGGTCAGGAGGCCAATGCCGGTAGTGTATTCAGCTTGGTTGTTGGTCGCTGAACCCAAACATATGCCGTCGGTGTAACCGATGTGGTAGGCCGGTGGAGGAAGCATCTGTCAATAGCACAAATGATAGTTTAGACGTGAGGGATGGAAAAAAGATTAAAAACAATATAAAAGAAAGAACCTAAAGTAGAATGACTACGTTTAAGCATAAAATTTCTTTAAGTATAACCCGTTGACGGGTTCTTTGAGAGAGAGGCCTTTGGGAGAGGCCAGGATGTATGCGCCTTTGGTGAGGCAATGTTGGATAATGTATGGGCCATGCTAGAGTGACTCGAATTTTCCATGGCCAAAGGTATCATGAGCGACATTGTAAGCCAGAACTAGGTCGCCTTCGCGAAATGAGCGAAGGTTGACATGTCAATCAAAGGTAGCCTTTGATCATTTTTTAGCTTCCTCATTGTTCTGTAATGAAGATCGACGATCTTCATCCAGAGACTCTAAGTTCAGAAAGCGCTGCTCCATTGGAGCAGTGTCGGGTAATAGCTCAATTGCAGTGCGTAGGGTGGGAATTTCACACTCGATGGGAGGAGTGGCCTCAACCCCATGGACTAGATGAAATGGTGTGAAACCAGTAGCTGTTTTCACAGCCGTACGGTAAGCCCATAGCACAGAAAATAACATATGATGCCAATTGGTCTTATGTTTATTAACCGTGCATTGTAACATGGTCTTGACGACCTTGTTATCTGCTTCGACCTGTCCATTAGACTAAGGGTAATGTGGTGAGGCAAACTCATGAGAGAATCATAATCGAGATGAGAGTTCGACGAAAATCTCATTCTCTAAGTGTTTCCCGTGATTGGAAACAAGTTGGAGTGGTACTCCAAAGAGAGATATGACATGGTTAAAGAAAAAACACGTTGCGGTGTCAGCGGTGTTGTTGAAGGTGGGCATAGCTTCTTCCCATTTGGTGAAGTAATCGACTACGACAACAATGTATTTGTGACCATTGATGGAGGGAGGATTACAAGTCATGAAGTCGATGCCCCATTTACAAAAAGGGTTGGCAGTGATGACTGGATGAAGAAGAGAAGGTGGTGCTCGGGATTTGTTGGCATAAAGCTGACACTTCTTGCATCGTTTCATGGCGTGAATGCAATCGTGAAACAAGGTAGGCCAAAAGTAACCTGCTCGGATAATCTTCTGAGCAGTGGATATTCCTGAAAGATGGCCCCCACATGCACCACTGTGGCAGTCGTTCAAGACTCTATCAGCTTTGTCAATGGTTAGGCATCGACAAAGAATGGTGTCGACCCCTTGCCAGTATAAGATGTCTCCAATGAGGAGGTAGCGGGGGGCCTGGTGACAAATACGACGACAATCATCTCGTGAAAGGTGGTTACCGAACTTTTGAGTTCGAAGGTAGATGAGGAGGTCGCCGTACCAAGGATCATTCGAAGTGATGTAAAAGAGGTGTTCGTTGGGAAACTCGGTATTGACAGGGGCACTGGTGGTGTCAGAGGGGAGGGTTGTGACAAGTTCAGCAAGAACGAGGGATTTCTTGCTCTTGGGTGTTGAAAATTCAAGATCATAGTCCTGAAGGATAACGATCCATCGAGCAAATTTTTCGTTAATTTGCCGACGATTGAGCAAGTATTGCATCAGGTTGGAATCTGCTACAACCTTAGTTGTGTGAAGCAGAATGTAGTGACACAGTTTCTGGACTGCGAGGACGACTGCAAGAGCTAGTTTCTCTTCGTGTTTATACTTCAAGGGTGGCCCTGAGAGGTTTTTACTAACGTAATAAATGACATGCTCACGATTGTCATCACCTAGCTGAACGAGAACTACTGCTACTGAAATAGTTGATGCTGATACGTAGAGGATATAGTCGTGATTGTAGTCAGGTGCACTAATTAAAGGGGCATTGGAGAGCACCATTTTAAGATTGTCAAATGACTGTTGGGCATGTTCATCCTAGTGAAATGGGATGTTGTGACGTAGTAAGCGAAGGAAACCGTGTGCGCGAATGGCGTAGTCGAGGACAAATCGCTGTAGAAAGTTACCCTTGCCTTGTAGGCTCTAAAGTTGACGTAAATTCCAGGGAGGTGTAATTTCGATGATAGCTTAGACTTTGAGGGGGTCCAGGGTAATACCGCTTTGAGAAACGATGAATCCGAGGAGGCGCCCCGCGGTGACGCAGAAAACGCACTTGAGAGGATTCAAGTGGATGTTGTACTGATGACACCGTTGGAAGATGATTCGTAAATCATCAAGATGTTGGGTGCGTTTCTTGGATCGAGATGTGAGGTCGTCCAAGTATGCGAGGATGATATGAGCCAGATCATGAAAGATGTATGTCATCGTCCGTTGGAAATTTGCGCCAACATTCTTTTAACCAAAAGGCATGACACGATATGAAAAAGTACCCCAAGGGGTAGTGAATGCGGTTTTGTACTGATCCACTGGGTGAGTTTGAATTTGATTATAACCAGAGAAACTGTTCATGAAGGATAGAGCCTCGTGGCCTACGCAGTCATCGATAATTTGATCGATGAAAGGTGTTGGAAATTGTTTTTTGGGACATGCGTGATTGAGATCACAAAAATCCGTGCAGACGCAGATAGTGCCCTATTTTTTGTTAATGGGTATAGGGTTGGAAACCCATGATGTATAGGCGATGGAGTAAATGAACCCGACAACGCGTAATTTGTCAATTTCGGCTTTGATGGCTGCTGCTTTGGATGGGTGCAACGGTCGTTGTTTTTGACGAACTGGTGTAATTTCGGTCCAGGTGTCGATGTGATGTTCGATGATAGAGGGATCGAGGCCAGGCATTTCTGTGTATGACCAAGAAAAAATATCCTGATATTCCTGGAAGAGGGCTTTATAGGCGGTGATTTCTTGAGGAGTGTAAGCAACTCCAATGGTGATTTCCTTGACAATGCCATTTTTGATGGAAATGTTGATTTTAATGTTCGGGGAAATGTTGGCCATGTTGCCTTCTTCAAAATCATCAGGGGCAGGAATGGGGTTTTTGAACCAGTCGATAGGTCCTGATGGGATAAAATCCTTGGTTTCGACCACGTAGATGGGGTATTGGTTAGGAGGCGTGGAGGCTTCCTGTGGAAAGAAGAGTGCACGATGGTGTAGCGCATCCCATGGGTAGTCAGGGTTGTTTAACTCTTAAAGTATTTCCTCATCACAGTGGAAGTGATGGGAATACAAGGGGTCATGAAGAGTGATATCGGTGACTATTGTCGTGTGGCTGCCCCCTGGTGATGAAGAAGCAAGGGGAACAATGCAAGGAGATGGTGATGGTTCACTAGACATAAACCAAATATCGAAGTACTGAGGAGTACCCATGGTAGTTGGGTGTAAACTTTCCATAGGGAAATGAGCGGGAGAGTTGGGGGGATTAGGGGGTGAATCCTCAGATAAGTCATCCAAGAACCATGGACACGTTGGAAGGGCCTCGGGTTCGGGAGAAATGACATGAAGAACCTCTAGTGACGAGGTAAGGTCAACTATCGACTCTCTGGGTCGGTGAAGCAGGGTAAATTGGTGTTGCCGGTATTCAATGATCATAGGACATTGGTATGTAAAATGATCTAATGATTCACATAGAGAGCAAGGGCATCTCATACGTTCATTGACTGAAGTTGTGACATAATGGATGTCAGTGATTATTGTAGCTGGACTGGGTTCGCTCTGGAATCTTTGGCGTACTGTGGCTAACGTCTGCCGAAAACATGGGAATGCTGGGCAATGGTGGGTTGTAATGATCCCAAGCCAAATTCTTTCTTGGAATCACTAACTACTACTAATTTATTGAGTTATTAAGTGCATACAAGATTCATAAACACATGGAGATCACAATATATTCAAGATGTATAAGCACAAGCAAAGATCTGACCTTTTTATTACGAGAAATCTAAGATCAATACAATAGATGGCCGATCTGGCATAAACCTCAGATGGCCGTACAAGAAATAGATATGAGCTGCTAAAAAATGCTCCCCACAATACAAAATAAGCCTCCAAAGGCTGGATATACAATGAAGACTGAATCAAGCAGATTTGAGCCGTACTAATGCTCAACCTCCAAGATGGAAAGTGCCACGTCCTGCTAGAATGCTAAAGCCCTCAATAATTCTGCCCTGCTACCAAAAGTGTCCAATCAGTCCGAGAAATATGCCAAATGATATATAGGGCAACTGTAAGGACAACCCAGATGTCCAAATTCCCAAATCCACTCTCAAACCCCATAGATTTGAATTTCCAACTGAATGGGGTGCCCCACTGGATGACTGAAACCCTAGCTGGTTCGGCCCTGATGAAGGAGGCCTCCAAATGCTCTGAAACTCTCCGAGAATATAGATCGGGCTATGAGAATCCCATGGGAGAAGTTTCGGACTCAGATCTCAAGCAGATCTCCCTAGATCTGAGTTTTACTGATTCACAAGACGTCCCCTATGGCTCCAAGACATCCCAATCTGCAAACAAATGTAGAATGATGATAACCCTCTAGAAAAGCCCTCAAATTGATGGTCCTTCCCCTGCAAACAAAACCCAAATGTCAGAATGGCCCTAGGCCCTTAGGATAAGTTGGATCGAACCTCCCTCCAGATGATGGTGTGCCCTTGCTGGAAACACAAGAACAGTACGACTTGCTACCTTATGAAGCACTAGATGGAGATGGGTTGAGACTAGAATGGTGTAGAGGAGTCTTTCATCCCTGAGACCAAGCTGCGGAACAAGGTGAGTGGATATTTCACCACTGAGTTACTCACAAGGGTTTGTACAACAAAACCCCCAAACTAAATGCTCAAGAGCAATAGAAAATGCTAATCCAAAACCAGAATGAGTAATAGGTGCACCCCAGCCTCTTACTTATACTTTTCCTTCTAATTCTCTGTTGAG